>CM062816.1:1724335718-1724591946 GCA_031772625.1 Pinus tabuliformis | reverse complement strand
GGGGGGGGTTGCTGGCTACAACAGGTAGCTTCAGCAGCAGCATGTCAAGCAGTTTGGAATGAGAAGAATGTTGAGGAGCTTAGGCCAAGAGCAGGCAAAAGCAACAGTGATTTTTTTGACAATAGCTCAGCTATTGCAATTATCAAGAATTCAGTGTTTCATAAGAGAACGAAACACATTGACACAAGATTTCATTACATCAGGGAATTGGTGAGCAATGGAGAAAATGTCTTTAGAACATTGCAGGACTCAGGAACAGGTCGCAGACATTTTGACCAAGCCATTGGACCAGAAAAGCTTTGAATTTTTTTGAGGAAATGTCTGGGTATGACTGATAACCCAGCAGTTGAAATTAAAGGGGAGTGTTGAAATTGTAATTTCAACTGTCGTAATAGTTGAACAGTGCCGGCAGTAAACCGCTTCCGCAAAACAGCCAGACTCCCCCGCACCGCTTATTCGAATGAGTGGCATTCATCAGAGGGCCTCTGACAACCACCGACCAAGTGACACGTGTCCTCAGTACGATTTGAAAACCACCAATCGCCCGGGAATTAAACATCGTTTGGCTTGTGTGAGTTTGGTGAGTGAAATGCGTCCGATCAGGTCAACGGACATAGATCTTATTCAACCTGCCTGAACTTTTGTTTGACGGCACATGAAGGAATTAATGTGATTCATGATGTTTGTTGGTTGCAGGTAAAATTTGGTAAACGTTTTTAAAGTATTTTTTGCACGGAAGCATGGCGAATTTAAAGAATGGTATGGGCAAGTCAACGCCCTATCTTTAATGCTTTTGGTATATGTTTTTTGTGCGTGCTCATTTGCATATGAGTTTATTGCACATGGAATGAAAAGAAACTGAGTTCGCAGTAGCGAATAGAAATCAGGGGAAATGCACAGCAGTGCATAAGAAATTACTTCGTATTTGTAATGCTTTGTGTGTGCACTCATTTGCATATGAATTGAGTGTGTAATGAAGTGGAAGGAGACAGCACTGAAGTGCGAAAAAAATGAAACAGAGCAGGGATGAGATGAAAAGAGAAGGGGCGCGCAGCAGCGAAGGAGAAAAAATAGGGGAGGACAGCAGTGCGAAACCAGTACAATGAAAATTGAAACCAGAGCAAGGATGAAATGGAGAAAAGACTCCCGGCAGTGAATGAAATTTGGGATTCTTCTTACAGGTGCTTGTAGCTGTTCGTTGAAACGAATGGGGAATGGAATGTAAATTTTTTTTATTGAATATGTAATGTGTAAACCATGAATGTAATGAAAAATTTTCACTCAAAGTGAATGTGAAATTTTTTTTTGGCAGTAAACCCATGTAAGGAATTTTATTTTTACAGCAGTCAATGTAAAACTTTTCACATAGCAGTGAATGAAGATTTTACACAGCAGTGTAAAATTATTTGTAAAAGAGGCAGAGAGTAATTTCTTTTTGTGAAAATTCTTGGTGAATCCTCTGAGAGAGAGAGGAAGACATTTGTATGAGGCAGTTTATGAATTAATACAAGTTTATTTTGGTTGAAAAACTCTGCTTTGCTCAGAAAGTTTTTTTCGGCTTCCCTGTGCATAAGATCTTGTCGACAAAACAAAGCATTGCTCTGTGTTCAGTTAATTTGTGTTTGAAATTACCAGAAATTTCCAACAAACAAAACCCTAAGCTCCGGAGGCAGAGTTGTCAAAAGAAAATCAGCGAAAGTGGAAGATGGGAGAAATTAGGGTTATCGAGATCGTTTGTGAGTCGTTGATCGAGTGTAGGAAGATCTAGGATGTTGACGTCCTCTCAGCTCGAAAACAAGGAGGGATCACATGACCATACATACCAGGCATATGCCAACGCTGAGGTGTAATGAAACAGTCATGCCACATGGGCTCTTCCCTTGATTTGTTACAGTGAATGAGCGATAGCCTAGAATGAGTAGGTTAGGGGTTATAAATTCAAAATCTCATTTGGGTTCATATATTTATGGAATATATGATTAGGTAGATTATATGCATGGTAGCCCTTATAAATGAGCGAGAGCTGTCATGAATGAATGTAGTGCAATAATAAAAATTATTGTATATTAGGAGAGGTCCCATTAATAAAAGGTATGAGGAGTTAGGAATGGAAATGGGAAGGAAAGGGTCATGGAACTAAGAGGGTAAGGAATCAAATATAAATTTCTAGATAGTAAAAGGGCCATACATTTCTTGATATTAAGAGGAACATATTTGGTTAGGAAGTAAAACAATTACAATTAATTCAAGTCTTTAAGTTTACATGGTTTACACGGCTTAAAGAATCTTGGGAAAAATAAATTAAGGAAATTGTAGTTAGATTACTTCCATTTGAAAGATTTTTTTTTTTTTTTTGGAGTGAAAAGGAGGTATGTTACATATGGTATTGGAGCCCAAGTTTAAGTCCTCGAACTAGTTTGGACCACCACAATTATAAAAACAAATATATATATATATTATATATTATATATATATATATATATGTTTTTTTTTGTATAATGTAAGTGATGATAACATAATGATGTTGTTGACATAAGTTACATAGGTGCAACAGATTGATACATATGAGAAATAAATCACCACCTCCAGTAATGTCTTGAGGGGAGGTACTATATGTGGAGTTGGGAGGGGAAGGCACTGCCTTGACCCCCTTCAGATTATGGAGGTTATCAAGAATTTACAGAAAGAATTGGTGTAGCTTAGAAGTAGTAATGAATGACTATAAAAAATGAGGATCAAGAACCTATGTTAGGAGAATAACTGAAAAATATAGCAATAAGAATGGAGAAGAGGAAGGGTTGAAACGGAAGTAGGCAGAGACAATGCCAGACAAATCTAGAAGCAATGAAGAATATGATAAAACAGATTCTAAATCCCATAAGGATAAAAAAAGAGGGAATTACAGGGAGAATTCCAGAAAATTAAACCCCCTACCTTTGACAGGGAAAGGGAGGAAGATGTTGAAGCTTGGCTTTTGAATATGGTCAAATAATTTTAAGTGTATGAATATGAGGGCAACATGAAAGAGAGATTGATAGTTTTTGAACTATAGGGGAAAGCCACAGTGTGGTGGGAGGAAACAAAAATTATACATTTGTTGGTTGAGAAAATAATTTCATGGGAAGAATTTCAGTAGAAATTTAAATCTCATTATTTTAGTGAGAGATATTATGACTATCGTGCAAAAGAATTCCTTGAGCTAAGGTTAGGGCAGCTTACCATGGGTGAGTTTGTGACAAAATTCAAAAACTTACTTCAGTATGTGCCATACATTAGAGAGGAAAAAGGCATGGTGCAGAGATTTTGAATTGCCTACCTGTAGTGTATAAGGAAATAATTGAATTCGACAATCCAAGGACTATGGATGAAGTAATGAGGAGAGGAACTTTTCTACCACCAGTTCAGAAATTGGAATGAAGGTTCAAGACCATGGGAGAACAAAGATAAAAACAAAATGGGGATGAATGTGAAAATACGGACGGTTGCTTATATGAAAAAGTTTGGGAAAGATCACGAGCAAATTGTTTTTAACAAAGGAGATCAAAGTCAACCACTACAGTCATACACATGGGTCAAAACCCATGGAATTGGGTAGCAAAAAGGGGACAAGAGATAAATAAAGGGAGTCACTCAAATGTTGGGGTTTGTGGCGAATGACATTTGTTGAGGGATTGTCCACATAATCCCAAACCAATTTAGAATATACAAGTTGTACATGAGGCAACTACAAGGAATAATGTGGCGAGGAATATTTCGAGGATTAGCGTAACATTAGAAGATCAATAGGTTGAACATCAATCTACAATGATTGAAATTGAAGGTACCATCCCAAACCAACCTTTGTCTGTTTTAATGGATCCCGAGGCTACTTTAAGGTATATCGGTGCTGACATTGTGGACAAGTGTAAATTGAAATCACACAAATTTCAAAATTATTTGCTGGTACAACTAGCCACTCTTACCAAATGGAAAGTAACACATTAATTAACATATTTTATGGTGGATTTAAATGGATATTCTACAAAATTAAAATTAAATATCCTTCCCTTAAGGTCATATGATATATTAATTGGTATGGATGGTTGGAACAACATAAAGCTATTATAAATTGCTTAGAAAAATTGTAAATTGCAATGACTCACACGGGCAACAATTCTTGATCAAAGGAAACCAAAATGAGCATCAGCTAGAAAAATATTTTCCTTACAGCTGAAAAAAACAACAAGGAAAGGATGTCAAGTTTATATGGTTCATGTGGAAAAGGATGAAAAATAAACAACAACAAAAGTGTTAGAATTTGTACGTGTAATAAAAGAATTTTGGGATGTTTTCTAGAAGAAATTCCAAAGTTACCCTCTCATAGAGACATAAGTTTCTCTATTGACTTAGTTTCGAGTGCTACACGTGTATCGAGAGTTTGATATAGAACGACTACCCTAGAACTGTTAGAAATGAAAATGTAGCTACAAGAGCTATTAGATAAGGGTTATATCAAACAGAGTGTGTCAATGTGAGGGTCTTCGGTACAATTTTCCAAGAAAAAAGATGGCACATTTAGAATGTGCATTGAGTATAGGAAACTGAATAAATTAACCATAAAAAATAGATATCCCCTACCCAGGATTAATGATTTGTTTGTCCAAGTGAGAGGAGAGAAACTGTTTTTTTTAAAGATCGATTTACGAACTTGTTATCATATTTTATGCATAAAAGATGAGTATATTCATAAAAAAACTTTTAGAACTCAGTATGGTCATTATGAATTTGTGGTGCTACCTTTCAATCTCATCAATGCACCTGCAACCTTCATGTGTCTAATGAATAGTGTGCTCCATAAGCATCTTGACCAGTTTGTATTAGTTCTCATTGATTACATCCTAGTGTACTCTAAAAATGAAGAATAATACCATGAGTACCTTAGATTGTTGTTACAAACATTAAGGGAGCATCACGTTTATGCGAAAACTAGTAAGTGTGAGTTTTACAAAACAATAATTCAATATTTTGGACATATTATCTCCAAAGAAGGATTTAAAGCCATTATGAATTGGCCAATACCAAAATATGTATCAAAAGCTCACTCATTTGTGGGAAATCTTGGGTACTATCAAAGATTTGTGAAGGGGTTTTCAAAACTAGCTTACACCATTACCTTCCTACAGAAAAAGGGAGTAAAGTTTGAATTGGCAGATAAATGCGAGGAGGGATTCGACAAACTGAAGAAAATGCTGACAACACGTCCTATTTTAAAGATATCATATCCAAATAAGGAGTTTACGGTATGCACATATGCTTGCTTATAAGGATTGGGGTGGTGTGCTATTGCAAGAAAATGTTGTCGTAATTTATGAGTCAAGAAAACTAAAAAATCATGAACATAATTATGTTGTATATGACTTGGAACTAGCTTCTATAATACATGCCTCGAAAATGTGGAGGCATTATTTACTAGGGAATAAATTTGTTTTGGTAACTCACCATATTAATGTGAAGTATTTATTTAGTAGGCTTGATCTAAATGTAAGATAGGAAATATGGTTAGCATTCCTTAGTGAATTTCAATTTGAAATAAAGCATATTAAGGGAAAAGAAAACAACATTTCTCATGCACTAAGTAGGTATGATTATTCCTTGATAGCAAGTGAAGGAAGCAACATAAAAACATATTTTCAACAACAAGTGAAACTATCGATGCAACAAGACCCTGACTATCAAGAAATGCAGCAGGAAGAAATTTTAGGGTATGCTTTAAACCCAAAAGGCCTAATTACTTATCAGAATAGGTTGTATATTCCCAATGTGGCAGTATTGAAACAAATGATTCTAGATGAGCACCACAAGAGACCATTTGTTGGTCACTATATCATTAAAAAGATAACAACCTTAAGGAAATAATTTTTTTGGCCAGGTATAAAGGAGGTAGCATATATTTTAGCAAAATTCTTGGAGTGTCAATAAGTGAAAGTGGAGCACCAACATCTCGCGGGATTACTCAATCCTATTACCAATTCCAGAATGGAAATGGGATGTGGTTTCATGGATTTTAGAACTGGGTTATCAGGGACCAAGTATTAGCATGACTACATTATGGTAGTGGTAGACACACTGATTAAAGAAACACACTTTATACCAGTACAATCTACCTTTCGGACTACAAAAGTTGCTAACATTTTCAGACTTCATGGTATACCAAAAATGATAGTTTCATACAGGGATGAAAAATTTACCTCCAACTTTTGGAAGGCATTGTTTGGGGGCTTGGGGACTAAGTTGAACTTCAATACTACATACCATCCTCAAACGGATGGAAAAACTAAAAAGACTAACCAAGTTTTGGAGGATATGCTCTCAATGTATGTAATGGATAGACCCACAAGGTGGGATTATTTTTTTCATTTAGCTGAGTTTTCTTACAACAACAACTACAAAATGTCCATCAAGATGAGCCCCTTTCAACACCTGCCTCGCAGGAAATGTCATACACCACTCAGTTGGAGATAACTTAAAGATATTTTGATTCTTGGGTCAAATGTTTTGGAGGAAATGGAGCAAACAGTGTGGAAAATTCAACAGAATATTAAAACACCCCAAGATCGAAGAAAGAGCTATGCGTAAAAAAAGAGGACACACAAAGAGTTCAAAGTTGGAGAGCATGTATATCTGAGTTTTAAACCTCAGAAAGTATTCTGAGAATAGGTAGTTGGCTAAATTAGCACCACGATTTTGCAGGAAGGAAGTTTGAAATTTTGGACCGAGTGGGTCTAGTAGCATATCAATTGACTATACCCAGTCATGTTAAAGTTCATAATGTATTTCATGTATCATTACTAAAAAAATATGTTCATTATCCTTCTCATCTGGTTGACTGGAATGTGATACATGTGGAACCTGAAGGATACTTTCTACCCAAAACCATGTCATATCTTGGAGTGGAAAGGGACTATGCTCTGGAATGAGGTCATTTCTCAGGTTAGAGTTTAGTGGAGTCACTTTACTCGCGAGGAGGCTACTTGGAAATTTGAAGATAGCATGAAAGAAATATATCCAAAGAAAAAGAAGTGGCAAAATAATAAACACCGAGGAAGGTGTTCTTTTTTTAGAGGGGGAAGATGTAATAACCGCCATGTTCGAGTGAATACATTTTTTAGTAGTTGAACTATTGTTAAAAATGGCATGGAAGCCAAGATTGATATTTTTGGAATAACTATGATGATTTAATTAATTGATTTGAGTAATATTAAAAATATCACTTTGGAGAACTAACTTGGAAAAGAATAGGTGAAAGAATGAGATCATTACTCCAATTTGTAATCCAATGTGAATGGATAGGATGGAAATAAAAATTTCCCAAATAACTCCTAAAAGGCACTAGGAGAAAAATTATGTGATTGACTAGATAGGGAGATAGAAATCTAGGAAAATCACCGAGTGTGGTGGAAAAAACACTAGAAAAGGTGAATAAAGCACCATAGTGGAGAAGACACGCTTTGAAGGAAAGAAATAATCCTTCTTAGAAAAATAGGAAAAGGTTAGGGTATGGGGATTGGCAGAACCCAGAAGAGCAAGATGTCATTACAAAATGTTTGCTGCGGAAAGTGAGGCATAAAAATGCCTTTACTAGAAAAGTAAGGGGTCGTTGATTCTCAGAGAAAGAGGATCTCAGCACAAGAGTGAACCAAAAGGGAAGGTTCATGGTTTGGAGCCAAATTGTTCTTTTCAAGTTACTTCGGGAGTTAGTGTAAGAAGTTACTAGATCAATTATATTTTTATAAATTCTGGTAACGATGTTCGTTGTAATGTACTTGAATGAAATTAATGATATTATTTCAATGAAAACTCCTACATGGTGAACCTTGTAGGTTGTTTCGTAATGATATTACAAAGTGTGTGATTTGGTAATAAGTGGTTTCTTTCTAGGATTTATTTACTTTAGAATACAGAGATACAAAAAAATTAGAGAACTGTGTTCTATGATTTATTTACTTTAGAATGTAGAGATATAAACAAATTAGATTACTATGTTCTGTAATTTATTTACTTGAGATGCAAAGATGCAAGAAATTAGAGTAATTTGATCTATAACTCGAAATGCACGAAGGATTAAAATTATAATGGTGGAGTATAAGGAATTATTTAACTATGCTAAAATATGATGAGAAATGAAAATGCAACTACCTACATGTATTAGTAGGAGATGGACTTGTGTTTATTGAAATAAACTCTGAGGAACAATTAATGATATAGATGGGGAAAGGGGCATAACTGTCATTAAAGCAAACTAGGTCAACATAACTATAAACTTATAACTCAAGTGTGCATGCACAACTATACATGAAGTGTAGTTTGTGTCTCAAGAAAAATAGAACCCTAGCTTACCACTTGTCCTTTGGCATGAAACCACAAGAAATCACATTAATTGTTAAGGTTATACTATTATTATTGGTAATCAAGATATACAAATGCTTCAGGAAAAATGATAGAGGTAGCAGACCTATATAAATATTGAATTAACTTAATAAAAGGAATTAAGAAATTGTCCCAAGAGTGGGTCAAAAGCCTTTGAGGCCATTAAAAGTGTAACAAAATTATCTCCCAATCCGAAGTGTTAACTGGGGGATAAGAAAACCCAACAACAAGATTATATTGAAAGAGATCCTAGTGGTAGTTAAGAGCAATGAGAACAATTTGAAAACATATGAGAATATAAAGAAGGACTTTTACTTTTGACAACAAAACCTTAATTATAATAAACCTATTAGATTCTGAAGTATACTCTTAATTCAACAACTTCACATATATGCAAACAGGGATAAGCTAGCATAAAGAGGAATAAAAACAAAAAAAAACACAGAAATACTATAACATTGCTGTAAAATAACCACCATAAATAGAGTCATGTTCACTTTTGACATATTGTAGGAATGATTCCTTGTCAATCTCATTACTAGCTACCACATGAACCATTAAATGCAAAAAAAAAATTAACGTACATAACAAGAAAGTTTGTTGAGGTATACTGTAAGCATTCACATTACAAAACAAATTCACAACTAGTATTTTTTTACTTGTAGAGTCCAGAATATCAAACAAAAATACCACTTAGTTGTATAAAAATTTAATGTATAGGACTAATTGATGAAATTTTGTGGTGTCTCACACCTTAACCCTAAACAAGGGTGAGATTTATAGAGTAGGAGTTCTTCATTCGGTTAGAATGTCATAAATGAACTCAGAACTCATAAATAAACAAAAATAATCCCTTAGGGAAATAGAGTGTCACTATGAGATTTACTAATTAAGGAATTATTATACAAGGAAGTAAAAAAAGTGCTCACAGTTGGAGAATTTTGTTGCATCGACCTGGAGCAGGTGTAGTCGACTACATCTAGAAAGAAAGGAGAGCACATCAACTAGTCAAGATCGTGTGAACAATAACAAGGGTGCTACTGTAAGCCTGAGGTAATGGGTCAAACCCTCCTACCTAGAATTCAAGCAAAGAAGAAAGACTTGACTTAAGCGAAGTAAGAGGAATAGTAGGAAGAAAAATTTACTCTTAATGAGGGTAACCAATTTACCTGTACAATGCGACTGTGGGATGAATGAGCTTGGTGCCACTAACCCCCTGTTCCACCATATATATATCAAAAAATTAACAATAAACATCAGAAAGGGTTAGGAAGAAACCAAATATCATAAGCTTTTTATAATATGCAACAATTAAAGGTATTTCACCTGCTCGTTGATTCTTGTGAATAAGATGAGGAGCATAATGCTCTTGGACTCGCAAGACGCAAATAGAACCAATTGATCTCCAGCATGGAAATCTTAAAATTGAAACTAAAATAGGTTAGCTGTAAGTTTTCAGGGTCACTTTGGGGCCAAGTGAGAAGAGACACAGTAATTCAGGTTGTGTGGATGTCAAAAATCTAGGGGAAGGAAGGGACTCACTGAGGGGATGTCACTGGAAGATTCTAGTTGTGAAGATATCTCTCGAACATAAGGAATAAATTTTCACAGCAAGGAAACGGAGTAGTATACCCCGTATGCCCTCGCAAACCTTACCTAAGTTGAGCAACAGAACCCCTCATCCACCAGATTTTATACCCTCGGCGAATCGAAGTACAAAAGCAAACCAAATTTAACCTAAGTGGAGATCTGAAATGAGGGTTTGAACAATTTGTCATGCTTACAAGAACCTCCTAGTCCAAATCTTAAACAAGCATGATCTAGCCTATGTTGACAATTGCGGAATTATGTACTTGAAATAGGTGTATGTGTTTATTTGCTTTCATATGTTTAAGTGCTTTACCTTGATTTGTTTCTTCTGATATTAAACACATATATCAGACATATAACGTAGAAAATAAACATCACACATAACAGCAAATTTAATAAGGATTTCACCCCGATCTCGTGGGCTACGTCTCCGTGAGCTCTTGTCAACTTGACTTGGCTCTTTGGGATTATGGCTTGAATTCTTTACAAGTTCCACACTCAACTCCAGAGGTTACTGAACTAAACCAATGGGCTTAGAAAGCCATCTACATCCCTATCATGGCTGTCCTCATTGTGCAAGCAGATCTAGGCTCCCTTGGACTTGATTCCTTCAACAGGTGCATTAAGCTTCCCTGAGCTTCTTAATTGCACAAACTCATTTAGAATGCTTCAAATGTCTCTAAAACCTTTGCTACTGTCTTCAGTACATATCTGACATCAACAAATGACTATTCATTTGCTCAAAACGAGCACTACATCCTTAATCTAGGCCTTCCTCCACGGTTGGCTCTGGGTTGCCTGAAGCTTCCCTTCAGCATATCAGCCTTTAGAAATCTCCAAATGCTTCTGAAAACCCCTGCAATGGATTTAGAAGGTTCATTACAGTTGGGAACAATTGTTTGTTTGCTGAGAATGAATACTGGTAACTCCTGCAACTACCTCCAACCCCTAGTGGCCCTAAGCTCCAAAATATCCCTGGATAAAAATCTCCTTGAAGATGGCTTCTTAGGCTTCTCTAGACTATTCAAATGGCTTTAGAAGGCCAAGATTAGCTTAGGTAGACTCTTTTTTTACTCTCTTAGGTCGAAAATTTCCTCTTGAGTTCATTAAACATTCTCTCCTAGAATTACTCCACTAAATTTGGCTAACTCCAGTTAGTTGTAGTTAAATTTGGCCAGATTCGCCTTTTTTAGTACTCCACCAAGCTTAGCCATCAGGTTGACTATTAAAATGACCGTTGGGTGCCATGTGAGCGGTTATGACCCTCGTGGTTAGGGATAAAGCTGACCATTACCAAAACTGTTAGCGTGTGCACATGTAGCAGTTAATCTGACGATTAGGGATAAGGCCAAAATTTAATGCACAAACCACATGTGGTTTGTTGGCAAGCGGCAAGCATTTGAACATTCTTTGTAGGACTATTGGCGGGTAAGACCGCTGGCAGTCCCAACCTTCAAACTACCAACTGTTACAACATAAATACAAACGCAACCCATAACTGTTAAGAAACAATGCATAGCGGAGTTGGTTAAGTCACCTGGCTTACCCGTGGGAGGTCACGGGTCCAACCCTGCTCGGCCCATAAAAAATTTAATATGCCAATTCAAGGCCACGTGGCAGCCTTTGGGCTTGCCACGTGTCAGCTCTTGGTTGGTCAGCCAAAAGGAATATTTTGGGGAATATTCATTGGAATATTCTTTTTCTAATATTTTCCAAAAATAATTTTATCCTTGGAAATTGCATTTTACTAGACTTTTTCAACTGGCGATAACTTCTTCATATGGTGTCAATATTTCAAACCGTCCATGGCGCTAGAATCAAGAATACGAGATCTATCTGATCATTTAGGTTTGAATCTATTTCGAACACTTTGAAATTTGAGCTATCATTGAAATCCTGGATCAATATCTGATCACTCCTCCCCATTGGGAATATTTTGGACCCCAAAAGACTGATATACTAATCTGAACAATAGATGAGAGTATAGTACCCTGTTCTTCCAGCCTTCATACACTTTCCTGTATGGCGGGTGCCTTTGAACCATAACTTGAGGGTAGTCGACACTTCCCTTCTTGGTTGCGCTTGTCCTCCTGTTAAAAACTATCTTCCTTGAACTCATTCAGAATTTACAAAAGGTAGCTGAATAGACACATTCATGGTGACATTTGTTGTTGCAAATCTCCTTCAGCAAACGATGTCGAAATACAAGAAAACAACCTGATGACATAAATTCTTACTCCATAAAAAGAAACAATTCACATCATGTGAATCATCAACATGTCTTTACATCTTGTGTACAAATGATCGACTAAATCACAAGCCAACAAAAACATGCCCTTTCAACAATTTGACCCTTTAAGTTAAGCATGTACAAAAAGAATTTTAATGATTATTTTACAAAGATGAAACACTTCATCATTATCTCCCTTTTACAATCTTGGAGGTTAAATCAACTCTTCCAAGTTGACATGACATTACATGTATGTTTAAACAAAACAATAGGATGGTCGATAGTTTTCCATCAAGTCAATTACATACATGTTCAAATACAAGGAAATAATTAACATCCTCGTGTTCATACATTCCATCCTCATGCATGTATTCGATTCTTCAACTTTCTCTTAAGCACAATCATAAGTACAAGATCCTCGATCACATGTACATGTACTTTAAAAGTTGAAATGAATATAATTTTCCTGCAATAAAGTGAGTCTCATACTCAACTTTTCCATCCCACAACTTGCATTCCATTAGCAAAGAAATGCATCAAATCGAAAGAATGCAACTTTAATTGGATAAGAACTCTAACCATTTCTTACCAATCCACATCAAAGGTGATTCCTTTAACTGTACATCGACATCAACATGTGGATCATCCTGAAACACATGAATTATGGAAACTTCCTTTCCATTCTTGCCATTCTCTTTTTCCACCTTCTTCAAATTTCGTGGAAGCATTGTTGGATTCAAAGTCCAACACCTTTCAACAATATGTCCTTGCTTATGGCAATAAGTACAACACATGTGCATCTTCTTGACAACATAATTTTCATTGTCCAATGGACCTTTGGCTTCTTGCTTCCTTTCCTTCAAAATTTTCCTGTATCTGGCCATTATTTTCCAACATCTAGAAACACTATGGTTAACCAAACCACAAAAGGAACATGCAATTATTTTCCAATGCTTATGTGGAAATTTACCATGCTTTACATTATCAAAAGAAGTGTGATGGAAATAACATTTATACCTTTCTCTTTCACCTTCATTACCTTCATGAGAAGGTGAATCAAATGAAGAAGCATCTCCCTTTGGAACACCATCAATCCCTTCAATGGTTTTAGAGCTTTTCAAAACTCTCTTGTTCAAGTGCATGCTTATGAACATCTTCTTCCTGCAAAGTATGTTTCAAAATATTGCATTCCCCATGAATACAATCTTTACACCCTTGAGCTAGAGAACTTGAAATGAAACTTCTTCTAGGAACTATTTCAATTGCCTTCATGGCTGCTTTGGAACTTTCTCCATAAGATTTTCCATAGCCAAGACCCAAATACTTAGGCCTTTCCTCAACCATTACTCGCTCAACAATTCCCTATGCATTTTTGCCCAATTCCTTTCCTTCATAGCCCATTTTTGACATCAACTTGGACCCTATGCCTCTTGTATGTTTTTCAAAAGGACCAACATAAATATTCTTAGAGGAAATTGAAGACAAAATATGATTGTTTACCTCTTCTTCAAGTTGATGCTTGACTAAGGCTTCTTTGGCAGCAAGAAGCCGTGTTTCCAACTTATGCATCCTTTCCACGTTCATATTTTCAATATGAAGTTGGCTCTCCATTTCCTACAATTTTTCAGAAAGAAACTACTTCTCTTCCTTCATGGAATTCAACTTCTCTTGAAGTCTAGTGCTCTTCCTTTCATCCTCATACATTTCTCTCACCATATCCATCATGATGAACAAGTCTTGCTTCATGTCTTCATCAAAGAATCTTGTGAAAGAGGATGATTTGGAAAACTCACTTGTAGAAGTTTTCATTATAAGAATGAACAAAAGAACTTCAACAAAATTCAGAATCTATTAACAAATTCCTGAATCAAATGATTGCATAGTCAATCCCTTATTTAAACAATCATTTTTGCATCAAACCTCTTGTGCTTCAAGGATTTCCGTGAGGTCCTTGGGGTAAGGAGAATGCCTTCAGCCCTTCTTCCTTCTTATCCTCTCCTGGACTTAGCTATCAGTAACTTTCCCTTCACCTTTGCAAACTCAAACAATAGTGAGTTTACAAATAATCAAATAGTGAAATCCTTTGTATTGTTTAAACACCTTTCAAGTCAAACAAGCAAATAGATTTCTCTGTCAATCAAGCATCCTACTCTGGTATCATCTGATCTGAAATGACAGTTTGAACAACTTGTCATTCTTACAATAACCTCCCACTCCAAATCTTAAACAAACATGATCTAGCTTATGTTGACAATTGCAGAATTATGTACTTGAAACAGGTGTATGTGTTTGTTTGTTTTAATTTGTTTAAGTGCTTTAACTCGATTTGTTTCTTCTAATATTAAACACATATATCAGACATATAACACATCAAATAAAGATCACACATAATAGAAAATTTAATAAGGATTTCACCCTGATCTTGTGGGCTACGTCTGCGTGAGCTCTTATCAACTTGACTTGGCACTTTGGGATTATGGCTTGAATTCTTTTACAAGTTCCACACTCAACTCCAAAGGTTACTAAACTAAACCAATGGGCTTAGAAACACATCTACATCCCTGTCATGGCTGTCCTCATTGTGCAAGTAGATCTAGGCTCCCTTGGACTTGATTCCTTCAGTAGGTGCACTGAGCTTCCTTGAGATTCTTAATGGCACAAACTCCTTTAGAATGCTTCAAATTTCTATGAAACATCTCCTAATATCTTCAACGCATATCTGACATCAACAAACGACTGTTGATTTGCTCCAAACAAGCATTACATCCCTGATCTAGGCTTTCCTCCATGGTTGGCTCTCGGCGGCCTGAAGCTTCCCTCTAGCATCTTAGCCTTTATAAGTCTGGAAATGCTTATAAAAACCCCTACAATGGATTTAGAAGGTTTATTACAGTCAGAAACAACTGTTTGTTGGCTGAGAATGGATACTGGTAGCTCCTGCAACTGCCTCCAACCCCTAATGGCCCTGAGCTCCAAAATCTCCTTGGATGGAAATCTCCTTAAAGATGGCTTCTTTAGCTTCTCTAGACTATTCCAATGGCTTCAAAAGGCCCAAATTAGCCTAGGTAGACTCTTGTTTTACTCTCTTAGGTCGAAAATTGCCTCTTGAGTTCATTAAATAGTCTCTCCTAGAATTACTCCACGAAATTTGGCTAATTCCAGTTAACAATAATTAAATTTGGCCAGATCCACCTTTTTTAGCACTCTTCCAAGCTTAACTGTCAGGTTGACTGTTACCATGATCATCAAGTGCACATGTGAGCGGTTATGACCCTTGTGGTTAGGGATAAAGCTGACCGTTACCGGGACTGTCGACGCGTGCACATGGATCGGCTAATCCGATGGTTAGGGATAAGGCCGGTGGTTAATGTTCAAACCACATGTGGTTCGTTGGCAACGAGTAGGCATGTGAACATTCTTTGCGGGACCACTAGCGAGTAATATCGCTGGTAGTCCCAACCTTCAAACTGCCAACTGTTACAACTTAAATACAAACCACAACCCATTACTATTAGGAAATAATGCATAGCGGAGTTGGTTAAGTCGCCTGGCTTGCCCATGGGAGGTCATGGGTTTGACCCCACTCGGCCCATAAAAAATTTAATATGCTAATTCAGAGCCACATGGCAGCCTCCGTGCTTGCCACGTGTCAGCTCTTGATTGGTCGACCAAAAGGAATATTTTGTAGAATATTCCTTGGAATATTTTGTAGAATATTCCTTGGAATATTCTTTCTCTAATATTTTCCAAAAATCATTTTATCCTTGGAAATTGCAGTTTACTGGACTTTTTCAACTCGTGATAACTTCTTTATACAGTGTCATTTTTTCGAACTGTTCATGGCACCAGAATCAGGAAGATAAGATCTATCCAGTCGTTCAGGTTCTACACTCTTTCGAACACTTTGAAATTTGAGCTATCATTGAAGTCATGGATCAATATCTGATCAATTGGGTAGCATATTATTTACCTAAGCACAAGGTTCTCGACTTGGAAATGTGTATATCCTATTTTTGGACAACAAAGCCTCATTGTCGACCCTGCTTCAGGAGAATGTTGAAACCATGAGAAGTTAAGCCCAAAATTTCACTAGCAGAATAATAATCTGGGTAACAATCGAAATGATAATGCAAAGAGGGTTGTGTGGTGGTTACGTGATATGCATGTTTTCCATTTCATTTATTTACAACACTTTGATGGAAAAGAGATTGTTGTAAAGAAAAAAATGAGAATCCGCCTCAACACAAGATGACATTAGACTAAGGAAAGAATGTCAATTGTATGAAATAACAAGTGTTTAGGGCTAAAGATTAAGACAAAAGTTTTTATCCAGGAGCAAATAAGGTATCTGAATCTGGTATCGTCGGGTGGAGCAAGGATAGAACTTCTGTCACAAAAAAATGGAAAGAGTTATACAAAAATTGGATCAATGACAGCGACCCAAAAACTTTATTTTAGTGGAGGCCACATGAAGCCACAAAAAAACCCTAGGCTTTAGAGGTAGAGTTCTCAAAGGAAAATAAATGGAAGCGGAAGGTGAGATAAGTTAGGGTTATCAGAATCGTTCATGAGTTGTTGATTAAGTGTGGGAAGATCTAGGATGTTGACTTCCTCTAACCTCAAATACAAGCAGGGATCACGTGATGAGGCATACCAAGCATATGCCAATGCTGAGGTGTATCACAGTGGTCAGGCCACATGGGATCTTCCCTTGATTTGTTACAGTGCATGAGAAGTAGCCTAGAATGAGTAGGTTAGGGTTACAAATTCAAAATATGATTTGGAGTTATATAGGTGTTGTAGTTTCATAGATTAGGGGCATATAGTATTAGGTAGAATATACACATGGTATCCCTTATAAATGAGCGAGGTGTCATGAATGAATGTAGTGCATTAATAAAAATTATGGTAAGTTAGGAGAGGTCCCATTAATAAAAGTTATGAGGAGTTAGGAATGGAAATGGGAAGGAAAGGGTCACAGAACGAAGAGGGTAAGGAATCATATGAACATTTTTGGATAGTAAGAGGACCATATTGGGTTAGGAAGTAAAACAATTACAATCAATTCAAGTCTTCCAATTTACATAATTTACAATTCTTAAAGAATCGTGGGCACAATAAATTAAGTTAAGGAAAATGTAGTTACATTACTCTCATTATATATATATATATATATTATTTTATTTAATTTTTTTTTTTTTTTTTTTATTTTACTTTTTTTTTTTTTTTTTTTTTTTCTCTTTTTTTTTGGTTGTGAGTGAAAAGGAGTTATGTTACAGCTAATGTAAATAAAAGGTTCTAACTTTATCATGTGTATTTGTATTTTTGACTCATGTGTATTAGGATATTTGATGGTCGGGAATTGAGATATCAATTGTTGGGTGTCACATTTCAGGAGGTTGGAACCCGTGTATTTATTTGTCCCCTCATGGTACTAATTTATCTTGAAACACTAGTTAACTGTTATAGATTTATTTTCTATCTAATGCATATGGTATATTGGCCTATTAGTTGTTGACGTATTGAGTGTTGTGTATTTGGAGTTTGGGACTCTGTTATTGGAATTTCCTTCTGATATTGTCGAAACATGAAAGGTCCTCACATGGAAAGCTAGCATGGTATGTCCTATCATGGCATGATGGCATGGTAGGTGTTAACATGGCAAGGTGATGTGTCATAACAACATTGAAATAATGTGAGTCTTTGATGATGTGGCATATTGATGTAGTGTTGATGTCTCATGTTGACATGGTAAGATGAAGTTGCAAGATGGTGTGGGTTAGAGTGCATAATGATTTTGAGGTGGCAAATAGGTGGTAACCAAGGTATAGGTGGCATGTACTTTTCAGTATCAGGATATTGAACTATTGGTCGTAAGGTATTACATTGCATAACATTTATCATCAAACCCTAATAATAACATATCTTGATATTCTTGATAGTTAATGGGGTTCAGTTTGTTGATGTCCATTATTTGGTTGATATGAAGTCAAAAGGTGTCAGGTTATGTCTCCTGGAGGGTTGATGGCCTAATAACCTGGTAGAGTAAAAATGGTATAAGATGGGAAGGTTGATCATGATCAATAGAATATTTATCGATCAAGTTATAACAAGATAGAATTTGAGGAAGGAAAGTCAACTTAGTGGTATCTTTCCCTTTGGAGCAAGTAGTGGGATGTAAGAATGCCAAAGGACTAGGCAATTTTACATGGTCTAACGAGGTGATGACACATGGATAATATGGATTTTGATGTCGACCTTGTAGGAAAATTATCAAATGGACATAAATTTATGTTGAGAACTCATACTTAGATAAAGTTTGTATCATTGGAAAGTTCTCAATGAGTAGAAGAGGATGGTAATCTTACGAATGACTTTTTAATTGGTTGAAGGAAAATGATTTTTTTGGATAACCCCACTTCCTTAAGATGCCCTAGGAGTTTGGTTTTTGATACCTCATGACCTTAGTCAAATATTAAGGGGTTGGGTATGTTATAGAGTCATATCAAGGCTAAGGTTCAACACTTGGTAATGGGATTAGGAGAGAAAGCATGAGCTTAGTATTGTTAGTGTTAAATGTTTGTTGTAGTAAATGTTTTTTGAATTAAGGCATATAATATTCCGCAAATTATTACAAGGGGAACATAATTCCTCAATTTGACAACATTTCATTATATTCACTCTTCTCCCTTTGTTCCATGGAGGGAATTTATTTTATAGATGTATTTTATAAGTGATCACAATGTATATACACACTTAGTTTACTATGTTTGATATGGTATTTTCATACTTATCTTCTATAAGTGATCAAATTTTACTTTTTCTTCTCTTATCCATTCACATTGTTGCTTCAACTCTCATTTTCTAAGTAACTATAGAGTTATTGAGCCCTTCAAATATCCCTATTGAGTCATCATTAGTGTTGTCAGGCCTAACAAAACTCTCTGCTAGTGTTTTTGGTGCATTGAAGGAGAAAATCATTAGCTTTTGTAGAGTTTTCATACACCATTTTCTATATTCTAGACTTCATGTTAATGTCCTTCCTAGAGGACCCAAGGGGGTTGTCACTTTGAGCTATGGAGGACTCAAAGTAAACATTTGAGATTTACTTCTTCTCCCCCTTCTTTTTTAGGATATTAACTCTTCCTTTTCCCATGGCAGAGACTTTTCTATCAGTTCCTAATGTCACTTCAGATTTCACACTTTCATCTAGATTGGAAAATATTTCTATGTTCCGAGACATGTGGTTGCTACACCCTGAATCTAGATACCATATATCACTTTGTTCTTCTTGTGCTACATTACAAGCTAAAAACATGCTATCATGGTTCTGATTTTCTTTTGTGAAATTTACACTTGGTTGGTTACTAATGTCATATTGATTTTTTCTACATTCATTTGCATAATGACCATACTTATTACAATAATGACATTGAACTTGAGATTCATCATACCTCTGACCTTGTGCTTGATTTTGGCTTGGGCCTTGACTTGGATGTTGATTTTTGCCTCTTCCACTTGAGTTGGAAGGGCTACTTCTTCCACTTCTGTGTGGGCTTCTTCCTCTTCCTCTAGTATATGATCTTGCTCTGCCTCAACCTTGACCAAAGGAAACTTGTGTCTTGAAGGCATGCTCCAATGAGGAGCTTGTTGCTCTATTCAGTCTATGTTCATGAGAAATCAGTGATGCATGAAGCTCATCCACTGAGAACTCTGAGAGATCCTTTGTCTCTTCTATGGCCACAATAATGGCATCAAACCTTGCTGACAAACTTCTCAAAAATTTCTCAACTATTCTCCCTTTTTCAAGTGTCTCACCATGAGACCTGGTTTGAGTAAAAAACCTAATTACATGTGTAAAATATGAGTCAACATTCTGAGATTCTTTCATACAAAGTGTTTTGAAATCTCTTCTCAACATTTGTAGTTTTGATGTCTTCACTTTTTCTATGCCTTGGTAGGTTGTCTCGAGGGTGTCCCATGTTTGCTAGGACTTCGTTGCTGCTACAAACCTTGGGAAAATAATTTCATGAACTCCTTGAAAAATGTAGAAGAGGGCTTTTGCATCCTTCTTCCTATTGTCCCTCAACAAATATATTTCTGCTTGAGATAAGGCATTGTATGTTGCTGCATGTGATGGTTCTTGAAAATCATTCTCCACCAAATCCCAAATGTCTTGAGACGAAAACATGGCCTTCATTGTTATAGCACAATAATCATATTTTTTTCCAATAAACTGAGGTATCTGAGGATTGGTTAAGCTTGTGCTTGATGTTCCCATTCCTGAGTGAAATAAAAACTTTCTACCTTCTCGTAAATATCCTAAAAAACAATGTGCCCTCAAAACAATTTTAAGTGCTACTAAAAACACTTGTTTTTACACTAAGAGAGTTTATCCCGCTCTCATACCATGTTATAAAAATTTTACGGGGTAGAGGAGACGAGTCTCACTCAGAAATTCAGTTGCAGCAAACTCAAGTGGCTCAGAAATAGGTTGCGACAAGGATATGACAACCACACATGGACTTAATTAAAACATAAATTTTAAGCATAGCAAAAGGAGTAAAACAAAAGAGGGTTGCATAAATTTACTTGTGTAAGATCAATACCATAATGCAACAAGCCACACTTTATATTATATGTTAAAACATAAGGAAATACATTCACATGATAAATGGAGGCTCTAGCTCCAAAGTGAAAAACAAATTTACTACGGTTTGCACATCACTCGGGTTGTAGAGTAAACTTCTGTAAAACTCCTAAAATTGGTTTTCACACGCCCACCAATATTTCCTCCATGATTTTCTCCTCACTACCTCAGCGACTGTCACTCTCTAACTTTCCCAATATACAAAATGACTTTTACATCCATATTTATCTCAAAATACAAATTTGACATTAATACACGAGAGAGAAAATAAATAATATGGAGCAAGGGAAATTTTACATAATAATTGGTTTTCTAAACTTGCACATGTTGTGGAGTGTGGGCAAGACTCACGGAGTGAATGCTTGTAGGTACTTATTTACTAAACTTCACTAAATGCCTTAACTTTTGTGATGTTTGCGGAATGGTCTGCACTTTACTCTTGCTCTCACTTCATTCCTTTGCACGGTCCTTTCCAGTGCAAAGAAAACTAAATCACAAGTAGTTGACTCGGCAAACATGTTGTTTGTGAGTGTGTTTAAGGCGGTGGTTGGGATTAATATTTCAAGCAAAGCCAAGGGTTTTCTCCACAATCTTCTAGGTTTTTAATTTCCTATCCTCCTTTCTAACTTCTCAAGTGTTCTCGTTCTCGGTTGGAAATGGGGACTACAAAATTTTTGCAGAGTTAAACTCTCTTATGACAAGAGAGGGTTTACCACCACTAGAGTGACTATGCAACCCGTGTGCTAAGGGTTTTCTCCACAAGTTGGACAAACCCTAGAGAGAGATTTAGATTTGGTTCTAACTTAATCTTTGTGGAGAACAAAAGATAGTTACCATGAGTGATGGGTTGATTGTTGTTTGCAACTTGTCCACGTACGAGGAATGTGTGTGGGTTCTTGATGGTGACCATCTAATACCTGTAATTTTCGCCCACATTCCTCACTACCACCTATGTGTTTGAGTGACTAGGGTTTTTATTTTCTATCCTCCTTTCTAACTTCTTAGGCGTTCTAGTTCTCAGCACGAAACAAGGCCTACAAAATTTATGCAGAGTTAAACTATGTGATGACATGAGAGCGTTTATCACCACCGGAGCTAGTCTCCAACCCCCTTCCCCACGGTTTTCTCCCCAATTAAGACAAATCTGTGAGATGAGTTTAGATTTCATTCTAAGTTAATCTTTGGGGAGCACAAAAGGTAACTACCACGACTCTCATAGGTTGATTGTTGTTTGCAGCTAGTCTAAGTACCAGGATTGTGTCCTAGATCTTGATGGCGACGATCCTTAGGATGCAACACCGCGCACAAACATGTGGTTTCCCCCACAATTTCGAGTAGCCCCTGCGTGTTCCAATGATTGTGGTTTTTACTAATGGTTCCTCTTGCTTTGGAGATACCTTCATATGGTGCTGATTTTCAACATAATTTCTCAAGTATGCCACTTAATAGTCTAGGGTAATAAGCAATTATGGTTACAATTAGTTAATTGCAAACTTTGTCATATTTTTTTGTTGTCATTGCCGCATGTGATAATCTTGGTTCTAATTGAGGATTCCTACTATCTATTTGAAGTTGTTCAATGACTAAATCTTTTCACCTTTCACATCAAAGTGAATTTATTTCATTTTTAAGATCCACTTAATGTGTTCCATAATGAATAAGTTTCATTGTTTCATTTCTTCATCCACTTCAATTTCATTATGTGCCACTTCACTAGTAGTTGAGGATTCCCCTTAACCCTACATCAGTTTCATACAAAAGTATATTCCCAACACACTAAATCTTTACATTTGATTTAAGAAGTCAACCAAACTTCATCCATAAGAAAATCAAAATATTGAAGCCTTGGCTAAAAATAACTACATATATCAAATATATAATCTATATATAAAAAGTTAATGTAAAAATATTTTGATAAAAATAAATATTAAATATTTTATTTATTAATAATAGTTTTTTAAATATCACGTTTGAACGGTCTATTCTATTATTTTATATCATATTCTGCATTAAAAAAATTACACAAATTTGGAAAACACTTTTAACTTTTCATATCATAATATGAATTAACAATAACCAACGGATCGAATATGAATCAATAAACGAATTCATATTCGAAAAATGTTGACCGTTAGAGTGCTCTCTACAAAACCAATTTACCCTACTTCTGAATCAGAGGTCTCCGCCCTTACAGGTCATAAAATGAATTTGTTAGATTTCAGTTGCAACAATATTTACGCTATTTTTTTAAATCACGAATTTTTTTTATCTATGATGTTTAGAATTACAGATCAGGTATATGAACAACTTCCTCAACTCAATTTTACGGCGTTTAAAAAACTCTAGTCCAGTACAACTGTAAATAGCGCAAAAGCAGTTTCAATTGTATTCACCAGTTGAAACGGCTGTAAATCAGAATTTTTACAGCATGTAGTAAAAATATACGATGTGTCTTTACCCCAACTTATAATGTGCATGGTCGTGACTGTGACTGATCCAGTGATTATTTTACTGGGAGGAGAAAAAATAATGGAGTTAATCATGGCCTTTTTTTTTTTAAATTAAAATATATGCATTAATACATAATGGATTTAGTCTAGTTATATAAATTAAATGATTGAGTTTAAGAAATCAAAACTGTTATAACAACTAATTTGGAATTAAAGAAAATCAATTTTCTTTTAATAAGATAAGTTTATAAAATACTAGTAATTTAAAATTTAATCACAAATTTTGCCTTTTAACCTTTAAACCTATATAAGATTGCTATATTCTATATTTATAAAGGCAAAAATTAGACATTTTTCTTAAAAAATATTTGTATAACATGACCATCTTTCTTGTCCAAAAAGTTTTAGATTGATTCTAAATAAGTATACTGTTATGGCACTCCATAAGGAAAAAAAAATACCTATTGAAATCCATCCATAAGAAAAAGTGGCCTATTCAAATCCATCTAGATAAATATTTATAAAAAAAAATATAACTTCTCTTTTTATCCTCCACCAGCTGTATAAACAAGAACGTGCTCGTCTTCTGATGCCTGACTATTAAATTCTTTTCAGATATCTGAAGAAAACCACGAACCAAACCGAACGTCTAAGATTGCTGAATCAATTTTCACCTCCCAAATTGGGATCAGAACCATTGTCCCACAAGTCACAATCATCGATTCCCAGCTCTTATTGCTGGCAAGAAATCTTTTATTACAAGGCCCACTATGGAATTCTTGATTTCCAAATAACTGATTCTGCATTTAACTCCTTGGCTTCTGTACACTGCGAAGGAAACCATCACAAATTAAATTATCCTCATCTTTTTCAGAGCCATCCGGCAATTTCATTCTGATAAAGTCTATGGTATCCCTCATTTCCTCATGGTCCCTTTCTTCATAATAAGACGTAGATCTTCTCAGAGCAGGGTCCTTGATATAAGACCTGGCCGTCAGTCTACGCTCTGAAACGCTGCGTCTTGTAGAAGGAGCGCAACCAGTTTTCATCACAGAAGGTACACCCAAATCTGTAAAGGTCCACCCATATTATATCAGTTTCCACTTTACCCTAACTCTAACTCTAAATTTCTAACGGTTAAATAAAGTTTGCAATTTACCCTACTCTAAATTTCTAACGGTCAAATAAAGTTTGCAATTTACCCTAACCCTAACTCCAAATTTTTAACTGTTAAATAAAGTTTCCAATTTACCCTAACCCTAACTCTGAATTTCAACGATTAAATGTATCACCAGAGTATCAATTCATTCATTACCTTCCACGTCCCCAGATCGATACTGGCGTCCCCGTAATCCGTTTTCTCGTCTTCCCAGCACGGAGACATTGTTTCTGCAGTCTCTTTTCCTGAGAAATCCCAAGAACGATCTCAACCCAGAGAAGTTAACCTTCCTTCCTTTCCTTTCATCGGAGCCCTTATAATTCTGCGTCTTGATTTTCGGTCTCTGGTCATTATCTCGAATCCCTTCAATGTCGTCACAATTCTTTTTGTTGAAAGGAAGGTAACCCGAGGACGAGGAATCGGGCCTATAATTTATCTCCCCCCTGCGTTGTTCATAATTGACCCTTGCCAACCTTACCAACCGCTCCCTGAGACATGACGCGCAGATCCCTACTACTGCCTGCGATGGATGGAAAGGGCATCGGTTCAAGGGTTCACCGAATATGTCCATTCTTTTTCAACAATGTCTCAATATTGTTGATTAGATCTGGGTCTTGTCTAGAACAGTCCTCGACGGTGTTGTTACCAATTAATGCGAAAAAAACACTTTGGTCTCTAGTATTCACTAGACAATCCTCCTGAATTATAGAATATTTCAATTTAATCTGATATGAAATTCAAACCTATAACAAAAGAGAAAAAGAATACAGAATATCCAGTGTTAGTGAAATTCAAACCTATACCAGAAGACAGAAAGAATACATGTCAATATGTAAGTGGGTTTTGCTATGGAACAAGGCTATCTTTAAGTGGAATCTGCTTATTAAGCTCTTCTGATGGTCAAATTCTGAAATATTTCAAAAATCTACTACGCACATAAGCTCAACATAGTCCTCGCCATTACTGATAATGAATAATGACAATGAACTCTAAGCAGAACAAAACAACAAAACAGAATTCAAGAAAACCCCGACTCACCTGCAGTGTTGGGGAAGGTGGGAAAACCCTAGCTTCGAAGTCAACCGAGCCATTCATTTCGTTTCTCTACGCTACAACGTGTTGGGCGGGCATGGTCTCCACTCTTCATCATCTTTATTGACACATAATCTTGCTTGGTTGGCCTTGGAAATTTGGATTTGAACTTGTGCGATGAGAAATTGGACAACTAGCGGATAACTTGTGGCCGGTAGATCCGTCACCCGTCCGACCCGTCCTGTTGCAATCTTTAATGTATTAAATTTACTCTCTGAAACTTAACTTTTAGAGATGTTGTTATCAGAGGGTGACCTACAATTGTGACTTGTCTCATTTTTCCACTGCATTCACTTGGGAAGGAAAATGATCGTTGGTGTTAGCTTGAACAGTCGGGTAGTGCCAAGGGTTGATATGCCAATGAAGCTGCTTCGATTTCTGCACTTCACATTAAATATTGAAGAAAGCGCCTTCCGTCTTTGTTATGTGTAGATACCGGCATCTTAATCTAAAGTTTTATATAACAAAAGACAAATATTTCCAATTTGTGTGGCTTCTCTGGATGGATATATTTCATTGGGTATGATTTTAATAAAGCTATGCATTCAAATTATTTTCCATTTTGATCTAGATTCGATTTTTGTTTTTTTTTAATATTTGCTAAAGATGTGCAGTGTCAAAGCGTTTATTAAAATGTTGGTAAATGTAGTCATCTTGCTAATCATGGGGCTGTCTTAGTGTAATTTGTTTGATTATTATATATAACATCACAATAATAATGGTAAAAGGGAACTTCACCATAAAAATTGTAAAAGAGAACATCATCATAACAATTGTATATGCTATAGCTCATTCCATTGTGTTTTTATTGTTTGATTGAGCTTTGCTAATAGCTCATGCAATTCTAGAGAGAGTAGTGTATCTAAATCTTACAAGATTTGTTTCAAACATCAAGAAAGGAATTTTTAAATATCTAAACTTTGTCTAAATTTATTTTCAAGTATTTAATCATGTTGTTTATTATTAGTTTTTTTAATGTTTTTCCATATTTGTATATGCCATTGGGCTTACCTTTGAGGGAAAAGCAAAAGAAAATGGAGTAGTTAAGGATACATTAAGAGGAATTAGTGCATATACTAGTTAGACTCATTGATGCCCTATTTCCCTCTAGGATGGTGTGGAAGCAATGTTTAGGACATACAATAACTATTCTATTCTAAGGGAGTTGTTTATTGTTCAAACTCCCAATAGGCTCCTTCTTTTACATTGTGTGTTAGTTTTATTACAAGTAGGGAGAGTGAGCAAGAAAAGTTGGGTTTATGTGGCTAGTTCGTTCAATCTCTCTAGATGGTAAAATGTATATCTCTAATGCAAATTGTCATATGGGGGCTTTGAAGGTAGTGTGACATTATGTTAATTTCCCTTAGCATTGTTATTGGTTACCTTACACAAAATAATGTCTATGCAACAAGATACAAGTTATGGATACATGCTAGAGAGGGTAGCTTTTAGATTCATGAGAAACTGACTTTTAATCATGCATACACATGAATTGTCAAGAAAATCCCTTCTTAAGGTTTCCACTTGATAGGGAAAGATTTGGTTATTGATATAGACCTAGCACTACAAGTGGCTATTGTTTAGGTTGGCTCGTCTTGATCAACTACATCCAGAAAAAATCTACAGGAAAATCATTAATGAATAACAAACACTAATGATAATAGATTAGGGACCATAGGGTTTTCAATTAGTATGAGTGTAAAATTTCCCATAGCAATTCTCTTCCTCATTCCTCTTTCTAAGTTGCTTGAAATGAAAAATCTCTCTACTATTGAATGAGATGAGACATTGATGCTTACCTATTCTAACATAGAATTTATGGAGGATCTAGTTGCCACATGACCTCATAGCTACTCGTGAGATAAATGGATAAAATTCCTTCTTGATTATGCTCAATTATCTGCAAGAAGGGGCACCTTTCTTCTACATATTTAACTTTCCCATATTTCTCCCTGTCCTTGTCCACCTTGGATTCCATTTGTGAGTAATTGGAAGAAATTAACATATTTCAACACTTTCCTTTAATTACAACCAGTAGTGCATGTGTTCTATGTCTCTACCAGACATACAATATTTGAGATCAATTCAAAAACTTTTTGTATATCTACATGTTGATGCTTGTTGTCCTCAACTCTATGTAGTACAAGTTTTTTCTTCCTTTTGCTACAAAATTTATTTTCTATGTACTCTCTCTTGTTTTTTAGCTTCACCTTTGCTCTGTTCTTCTTCAATTTTTCCTTATCTCTTTATCATCTATGATATGTTTCTTATTTTCCATGTGCTTCTACCTCAAGTGTTGCTAATTGAAATTTTATATCAACCCTTGTAAGATTGAAAATAATATCTTTGATTTCTTTCACCTCTTCTAGTGTTGCAATAGCTTCAACAACTCTTAGTGTTTCCTTCATTTTCAATTGTAGTTTGGTAACTTTTCCATAACCACCTTCATGTTTATCATAGTTAGGCTTTGCAATCCAATAATCAAGAAAAACTAATTCAACTTCTTAATCAAATTCAACATTCATTACTAGGTTCTTCTCACATGTTTCTAGTATTTCAAAGTCAATTTCAATTTCAATTTCATCCTTGACATGTATATCTACACACTCATCTTCATCTTTTTACCATGTTCATGCAATGATCATGTACAAAAACACTTTTTCCTTGTGCAATATCTTCAATAGTATTGTTCACACAATTGAAGTCTCCATATTTGTATATATTTTTTTGTTTTTGTAAACTCTTTTACACATTCAAAAACTTTCTCTCTTACCATAGATGTTCCATCAATTGTAATGATCTTTAGCTTAACCTAGGGTGGATCACTATTGCTCCCCCTTTCACTGTATATCATTTCCAAAATCTCCCAAGTTTCTTTGGACTTGTTGTTAATACAATCTTGAAAATAATGCTATCATCCAAACCTTTTTGAATAAGAAACAATATTGTTGCATCATCCCTCCTCTTAATATCTATAAATAAATTCCTTCAATCTTGTGTAAATAAAAGATAATATAAGATAAAAATCAGTAATCAAATCCATAATATAAAAAATAAAAATCATTAATAAATCCATATTAATAAAAATTACAAATTTTAACTATGTAAATTTATTTCTCCACTTAATGTCTATATTTAAATTCCTTTAATCTTGTGTCAATAAAAGATAATATAAGATAAAAATCATTAATCAAATCCATAATATAAAAAATAAAAATCATTAATAAATCCATATTAATAAAAATTAAAAAATTTAACTATGTAAATTTATTTCTCCATCAATAAATATCTTTCTTTATTAAATTTTATTTCTTATCTCCAAACATTTTCTTAACTTCTCTTTCCACCATTTTATTTTTTTATCCCATAATCAAAATCACTTAAATCCACTTATAAAAGTAAAAATGGAAATACCAATAAGTGTATAAGCTTTAAACTTCCGAAAAGAGTTTCGTGACAACACACATGAATTTAATAACTTGATTATCTTTTCAAAAAATTAACCTTTCAACTCTTTGGTGGCTGCTATTTGCCGCTACTCTCTTAGTATGGCACCTTTGGAAACAACGAGAAGCAGCTCCTCTAGCGATGGTTGTGGTGACTTTGCACAAATTTCTATGAATGGTGGCTCGATTCCTTAGCCCAGCGATGTCTGATCCGTGGAGTACACTCTTTAACTGGAATTGAACCAGCTGGGTTTTCTTTTTGCAAAAGTAAGGGCATGGTTTACACTACTTGGGGGTGGCTAATGGCTCTGGGCGGTAATTTGAAGAATGGCTAACAGCTCTTTGGGCTCTAGCACATTTGGTTTCTTTGGCTCTGTACTAAGTAAAGGATCGAGGAAGAAACCGCATGATCATACCATACTAATTTGAATACAAAGGAGAGGGGAGGAAACCATACAATAACATATTAGAGCCGTAGCTCTCTACTATGATTTCTTTTTTTTAATTGACTCAATTAAATTGATTAAGAGGAAACCATACAATAACATATTAGAACCGTAGCTCTCTACTATGATTTCTTTTTTTTAATTGAATCAATTAAATTGATTAAGGATGCATGATTAATTTTACAGAAAAAAAACTAATGCATAACTAGCTGTTCTCACATTTAAACTAAAATACCAAAAGAACAAACTAACTCAGAATAATTAATATAATCTAATGTTTTGAGTTTGCCATGACTTATTGCTGAGATTTACTGCATCAACATATACTCTTCTTTCTACGTTAACCTTAAGAAGCAAATAGTGCAATAATCTTTACCTTCTAGTCCTATGACTAAGCTAGCCTCTAGTGCAGAACAACATTACATTGAAGGAAGGGGAAGTGGACTTGAATGCATAATAGCATTGACCCCTGTCTTCCAAATGTTTTAAGCATGTAGGCTAAGCATTTAAAATTCAAAGCGATTAGACTCTAAATCCATCATGTATCAATCCCACATCATGTCAAGTTGATTAGGTTAGCTGGTCTTTCTGGTCCACGTGGCAAGTATATCACGTCAAGTTGTCCATCGGGCAAGTATGTGATAGTCAAATAAGAAACATATTGTATTTAGAATATTCTAAAAGTAAGTAAGAAAAAATTGAATTACATGTATCTTGGAACAAACTTTCATAAAAAAATGACTATGGGTCTAGTACAAGTAGCCATGGATTCTCCGTGTTACTAAATGGTCAAAATATTACGTTAAATTACATGCATGTCAGCTTATCAATTACAATTTTATTATGACTCACGAATATATATATATATATCACGAATATATATATATATATATATATATATATATATAAAGAGATGCATATAAAATTTTGATTTAAATAAAAATATAATGAATTAATAAATTCATGGTTGAGTTTCAAATGAATGGACTCTCAATAGTATGCGGTGTGGTTATGAAATGAGACCATCCACTAATTAAGTTTAGTTTACTATTTTTTTATAAAAAAATATTGTCGATTATAATAATATTTTGAGTAGCTTTTGAATCTTACCTTGAGTAGTATCTAAATTTAAGCTCATGCTTAACATATTACATATTATATTTATTTATTTTTAATATCATTCAATTTATATCTTAATTAGTAATAAAACATGTTTTATCTTTAATATCATTCAATTTATATCTTAACTAGTAATAAAACATGATGGATGATATAAATTGTGTATGAGAAAGTTTTAAAAATTATTAATATTATAATAATAATAATAATGTAATTTTAAGTTTGGGATTAAGTCATATATTAAAGTGGTGTATGAGATTTTTTGTTTGTGAGATAAAAAATGATTATATATATTTTTTTATTTAATTTTTTAAGTTTACAAAAGAAAAGTTGTATTTTTTTAGTTCCTAGGTTTGTAAGATTTAATTAAGACTAATAATGTTAGATTATTAATTTTCCAAATTCCCATTGATGTAAATAGTATTTTTATTTAATTTATATTGTTAAAACTAGAAAAGAGGGCACCCAATATAGATCTTGATGCTTGGGAATGAAGCTTGACTAAGACCTAAAAATACAAGGGGGATTTGGGATGTTTCCTATCTACTTAAGATAAGTGACTAGACCTTTGATGTGGCAACTAAACCACCCAAACTTTGAGAAACTATGAGAATTATTGGGGAGGTGGTATTGAGCTAAACTAGAGTATGGGCTATGTACAATTGGAGAGACTTAGGTTTGGACACAAATCTCAAGGATAGATCTAAATTATCCTACAAGGTAGCACTTGTGGGGGTAATGATACAAAAAGAAGAAAGAAGTGAAAATAATAGTAGACAAAACTAGGAGAGACAAAAGAAGAGAGTAAACTCTCGGGAAAATATAGATAAGTTGAGAAGACTTAAGAATGTGTGAAAGTGCACTATAAAATCCTCCTTGAGAATATAATATAATCACACAAGGGAGCTAGTTAGTGACTTTAAATAGAAGAGGAGAAAAAAACCTTGTTAGTCATAGCCATTGTATATGGAAGTTTAACCTTAATTCAATTGGACAAGAATAAGTGAGGAAACCTTCAACCTAAGAAAAGGGGCATGAAGGAAATTTTAAATAGTTTGTTTGATTAAGGCACACAAGGAACTTAGTAAAGAAGAAGAATTGAGGCTTAGCTAGCCCAATGAAGGGATCCATTTTGTGTTATGGATCCCATGATTGCCATACTTTGTTGTGTTAATAAACTTTGTTGTGTTAATAAGCCTTGGCTCAAAAATTTAATCGCCAAACCCTAAATTGTTTATATGAAGGAAAGTGGCTTTCATGTCCTCTACTATTTTACTATTTTATAATATTGTACTATTTTTATAATATTGTGAAACTCTTACTCAAACTTTTCCTATAGGAATCAAATGTATCTTGGGGGTGTCCAATTACAAGAGTCCAATTACAAGAAACTTACAAAGTAGTTGTGAAGTAGTTGTGCCTATACTTGGTGGAGAATGGTTCTCCCTTTTTTACTTTCCATCGAATTTAAGTAACTCACATGTATTTATTCGAATTTAAGTAACTCACATGTATTTATTCTCTTGGTAATGAAATGAATTTCTATTTAGAATTTCATAATTCGTAACTAGGCTTGAATCTTAAGATGATGAGTTGAAACTTTTGTGATGGATTCTTTATTATGCTTATAATGAAGAGTTGGAACAATGTTTAATTATGCTTGTGATGAATAGTTGGAGCAATGTTTCATTATGTTGGGTTGTGGTTATCATTCCTCATGAATGGATTTTGTATACATAAGTACTTTCTTGAGTTAAACGTTTTGTGTGAGTAGTATTGTGAATTTGAATTTATATGATGGTTCGAGCTTTGTATATCCTAATGTATCCAATCACGTGACTTGCTTTTTCCAAGCCAGTGGTGGGATAAAACAATTGAGAATGTATCATTGTTTTGAGTAGAAAGACTTGAAATTTATTCTATGCTTAAAAGGACTTTGTTCCTTTAGAGATAATCTAAGATATTGGTTTCCTTATTTCTAAGTGTTTGAAATGTGAAATTGTAGTCCTTCGGTAGTGAGGAGAAGTTCATTCAAGGACTTTGTTCCTTTAGAGATAATCTAAGATATTGGTTCCTTTAGAGATAATCTAAGATATTGGTTTCCTTATTTGTAAGTGTTTGAAATGTGAAATTGTAGTCCTTCAGTAGTGAGGAGAAGTTCATTCACATGAGATAATTTATGTACTTGGATAATTTCCATCTCTTTATCATTATTGATTTAAGTTACTTACTAGATGGTAGTGTTTTAGATGTCTTTAGAGGCTATTGAACATTTCTAAGTGTTTAGAATTTTTCTATTTTCAAGCCCTTCAAACTAGCCTGGGAAGTCCTTCTAGAATTTAAAAAAATCAAGGATTCTCCCTTTTAATTTTAGGAATTAAATGGTGAAAGTGTTGGAATTTTGGGGATTGTAGTTCTTGGATTCAACCCTTAGTGGCATGGTTGGACAGGTTCTATAACCAAAAGCTTAAACTGAAAGGCCCTTGAGTCTTAAGAGGATGAGTCTTGAGGATGGGATATTAGGAGTTTGCGTATTAGGAATCATGGATATATGACAAAACTATCACCAATGCACCCCAATACTGCTAGATTTTGATACGTTTGTTAGCTAATGTAATACCCCTTATTTCCCATTGAATACATTTTTTAGTACTAGAACTATTGTTATAAATGGCACCAAATTTAGGATTGATCTTTTTGGAATAACTATGATGATGTAATTAATTGATTTGAATAATATAAAAAATATCACTTTTGGAGAACTAACTTGGAAAAGAACATGTGAATGAGGTGAATGAATGAGATCATTACTCCAATCACTAATCCAATGTGAATGGATAGGAAATCAATGAGTTCTAGGAGTGAATGAATGAATGGATAGGAAATCAATGAGTTTTAGGAGTGAATGAATGAGATCATTACTCCAATCACTAATCCAATGTGAACTGATAGGAAAATCAGTTCTGGGAAACAACACTGGGACTGGTGAATAAAGAACCATAGTGAAAAATACAGGCTTTAAAATAAACAAAAACCCTTCTTAAAAAAATAGGAAAAGCCTAGGCTATGGGGATTGGGAGAAACTAGAAAAATGGGACCGGGTTATGGAAAGTCTTCTAGGGGAAGTGAGGAATAAAAATGCCTTTACCATAATAGCAAGGGGTTGTTGATTTTGGGAAAAAGAAGATCTCAACATGGGGTGAACCAAAAGAGAAGGTTCATGGTTGGGAGGAAAATCATTCTTTTCAAGTTACTCCACTGTAAGAAGTTACTAGATAAGATTATTTTTCTAAGAAGTTACTAGATAAGATTATTTTTCTAAGAAGTTACTAGATCAGATTATTTTTCTAAATTCTGGTAATGATGGATGTTCGTGGTAATGTACTTGAATGAAATTAATGATATTATTTGAATGAAAACCACTAAGGGTGAACTTGAAGGTTTTTGTCTAATGAAAGCATAGAGTGTGTGGTCTAGTAATAAGTTCGTTTCTTTCTATGATTTATTTACTTTGGAATAAAGAAATACATAAAAACTAGAGTACTTTATTCTATAATTTATTTACTTTAGAATATATAGATATAGACTTTAGAATATAGAGTACTTTGTTTTATAATTTATTTACTTTAGAATATATATAGATATAGACTTTAGAATATAGAGATATAGACAAATTAGAGTACTATGTTATGTAATTTATTTACTTTAGATGCAAAGATGCACACAACTAAAGTAATTTGATTTACAACTCGAAATGCAGTAGGATAAAATTATAATATTGGAGAATAATGAATTATTTAACTATGCTAGAATATGATGAGAAATGAAAATGTAACTACTTAAAATTATAATACTAGAATATAATGAATTAGTTAACTATTGGAATATAATGAATTATTTAAAATTATAATACTGAAATATAATGAATTATTTAAAATTATAATACTGGAATATAATGAATTATTTAACTATGCTAGAATATGATGAGAAATGAAAATGTAACTACTTACATGTATTTATAATATTGGAGAATAATGAATTATTTAACTATGCTATAATATGATGAGAAATGAAAATGTAACTACAAAAACTCCTGCTCCTATGTGTCGATGGGATTTGCGTCAGCAATCACAATCACAAAGGGTTTGGGAACAAGCTTCGTCATGCCCCAATACAACCGCGGCATGTGATAAATAAGCCAGACCCGATATGACTCAAAGTTTCAATGCATAATATTTCAAATCCGCCTACTTGACTCCGCTAGTGGTTTTTCACGATTTCTCTGTGTAAATGGAATTTTCGCGCGGGTTCAAAACCACGCAAACAGACCATGATATTTCAAAAGCAAGTCCTCGTGAAAATGTAACTACAATTATAATACTGGAGTAATGAATTATTTAACTATGCTAGAATATGATGAGAAATGAAAATGTAACTACTTACATGTATTTATAATATTGGAGAATAATATTGGAGAATAATGATATAATGAATTATTTAACTATGCTAGAGAACAGGGTTTATCGACCCGTATCAACCATGATATTTCAAAAGAAAGTCCTCATGAACCATGATATTTCAAAAGAAAGTCCTCATGAAAATGTAACTACAATTATAATAATGGAGTATAATGAATTATTTAACTATGCTAGAATATGATGAGAAATGAAAATGTAACTACTTACATGTATTAACCATGATATTTCAAAATCAAGTCCTCAACCATGATATTTCAAAAGCAAGTCCTCATGAAAATGTAACCTCATGAAAATGTAACTACAATTATAATGCTGGAGTATAATGAATTATTTAACTATGCTAGTATATGATGAAAAATGAAAATGTAACTACTTACATATATTAATTGGAGAATAATGATATAACGAATTATTTAACTATGCTAAATAGGATGAGAAATGAAAAAGTAACTACTTACATGTAGAGAATAATGAATTATTTAACTATGCTAGAATTTAAATGTATTAATTGGAGAATAATGATATAACGAATTATTTAACTATGCTAAATATGATGAGAAATGAAAAAGTAACTACTTACATGTAGAGAATAATGAATTATTTAACTATGCTAGAATATGATGATATTGGAGAATAATGAATTATTTAACTATGCTAGAAAAATTATAATACTGGAGTATAATGAATTATTTCAAATTTAAAATTATAATACTGGAGTATAATGAATTATTTAACTATGCTAGAATATGATGAGAAATGAAAATGCAACTAGTTACATGTATTAGTAGTAGTTGGACTTGTGTTTATTGTAATAAACTTTAAGAGGCAGTTAATAATATAGTTGGGAGAAAAGGCATAATTGTCATTAAAGGCAATTATGCTAGACACAAATATAAACTTAAGTGTAGATGGTGTCTTAAGAAAAATAGAACCCTGACTTACCACTCATCCTTTGGCATGTAGCCACAAGAAATCCCATTAACTATTCTTATATTATTATTATTGGTAATCAAGATATATTTTTATATTATTATTATTGGTAATCAAGATATAGAAGTGTTTCAGGAAAAATGATAGAGGTAGTGGGCCTGTATAAGGATCGAATTAACTTAATCAAAGGCGTTAAGAAATCGTCCAAAAGGTGGGCGAGAGCCTTTGAGGCCGTTAAAAGTTTAACACATTTATGCTTTCGACCCGAATAAAAAAACCCAACAACATGATTATATCAAAAGAGATACTAGTGGTAGTTTAGAACATCGAGAACAATTCTAAAACAATTGAGAATATAAAGAAAGGAATTTTACTTTTGACACCAGAACCTTAATTACAAAAAACGAATTAGATTATGAAGCATACTATTAATTCTACTACTTCATAAATATGCCAATATGGATAATCCAACATAGAGAGGAAGAAAACAAAATACAAAGATACTATAACATTGTTGTAAAATAACCACCATAGACACTCATGTTCACTTTGGACATAATGTATGACTGATTCATTGTCAAGCTCATTACTAGCTACCCCATGAACCATTAAATGCAGAAAAAATACTTAGTATACATAAGAGGAAATTCTAGTGGGGTTACACTGAAAGCATTCACATTACACAATGAATTCATGGCCCATATATTATGACCTGTAGAGTCTATAATAGGAAACAAAAATACCACTTACCACTTAACTGTATAAAAATTCAATGTACAGGACTAATGGATGAAATTGTCTAGTGTCTCACACCTTAACCTCAAACAAGGGTGAAATTTAGAGAGTAGGAGTTCTCCATTCAGCTAGAATGTCGTAAATGAACTCAGACCTCATAAATAAACAAAACTAACCCCTTAGGGAAAGCGAGTGTCACTCTGAGATTTACTAATTAAGGAAGTATTATAAAAGGAAGTCACAATGGTGCTTGCGGTTGGAGAAGAAGGAAGCACGAGTATAGGGAAAACTTTGTTGTACCGACCTAGAGGAGGTGTAGTCGACTAGGTCTAGAAAGAAAGGAGAGCTCACGAGCTAGAGAAGACGGTGCGAATAACAACAAGGACGCTATCAAAATCCTGAGGTAATGCGTCAAGCCCTCTTACCTAGAATTGAAGCAAAGAAGAAGGGCTCGAGGTAACTGAAGTAAGAGGAACAGTAGGAAGAAAAATTCACTATTAAACAGGGTAACCAATTTACCTGTACAGTGCGACTGTCGGATGAATGATACTAGTGGTGCTAACCGCCTATTCCACCATATACGCATAGCAAAAAAATAACAAAAAGCATCAGAAAGGGTTAGACATAAACCAAATATCATAAGTTGTTTATAATATGCAACAATTAAATGGATTTCACCTGCTGGTCGATTCTTGTGAACGAAGACGAGGAGCGTACTTCTCTTGGACTTGCAAGATGCAAACAAAACAAACTGATCTCTGCCATGGAAAGCCCAAAATTGAAACTGAAATAGTTTAGCTATAAGTTTTTAGGATCACTATGAGGCCAAGCGAAAAAAAACATAGTAACCCAGGTTGCCTGGATGTCGGAACTCCGGTGGATGGAAGGGACTCACCGAGGGGATGTCGCTGGCATACTCTCGTTGTGACGATATCTCTCGAACATAAGGAAGCCACTTTCCATAGCAAGGAAATGAAGTAAGATACCTCATATGTCCTCATAGACGTTACGTGAGTTGAGCAACATAACCTCTCATCCATAAGATTTTATACCTTGGGTGACTCGAAGTACATAAAAAATTAAATTTAACCTAAGTGGGTAGAATATTATTTACCTAAGCACCATATTCTCAACCTAGAAATTTCCATATCCTATTGTTGGCCACCAAAGCCTCGTTGCCGACCTTGCTCACGAAAATGCTGAAACCTTAAGAAGTTAAACCCAAAATTTCACTCGCAGAATAATAATGTGGGTAGTAGTGAAAATAATAATGCCAAGGAGGGCTCACGAGTGGTTACCTCATATGCATGTTGTCCATTTCATTTATTTATAACCCTTTGATCCCAAACCAATTGTTGTAAGGAAGAAAATGAGAAAGCACCTCAACACAAGATGACATTAGACGAGGAAAAAAATGTCGATTATATTAAATGACAAGTGTTGGGCACCAAGGAAGGAGACAGAGCCAAGTGGCAGCTGCAATAAAGGCCACATGAAGCCATGACCAAACCCTAAGCTCCGGAGGCAGAGTTGTCGAAAGAAAATGAGCAAAAGTGGAAGATGGGAGAAGTTAGGGTTATCGAGATCGTTTGTGAGCCGTTGATCGAGTGTAGGAAGATCTAGGACGTTGACGTCCTCTCAGCTCGAAAACAAGGAGGGACGTTGACGTCCTCTCAGCTCGAAAACAAGGAGGGATCACGTGACCATACATAGCAGGCATATGCCAACGCTGAGGTGTAATGAAACAGTCATGCCACATGGGCTCTTCCCTTGATTTGTTACCGTGCATTAGCGATAGCCTAGAATGAGTAGGTTAGGGGTTATAAATTCAAAATCTCATTTGGAGTTAAATAGGTGTCGTAGGTTCATAGATTTATGGAATATATGATTAGGTCGATTATACGCATGGTAGCCCTTATAAATGAGCGAGCTGTCATGAATGAATGTAGTGCATTAATAAAAATTATGGTATTTAGGAGAGGTCCCATTAATAAAAGGTATGAGGAGTTAGGAATGGAAATGGGAAGGCAAGGGTCATGGAACTAAGAGGGTAAGGAATCAAATATAAATTTCTAGATGGTAAAAGGGCTATACATTTCTTGATAGTATGAGGAACATATTTGGTTAGGAAGTAAAACAATTACAATTAATTTAAGTCTTTTGCTTTACCTCGTTTAAAGTGCTTGAAGAATTTTGGGAAAAATAAATTAAGCAAATTGTAGTTAGATTACTTCTATTTGAAAGAATTTTTATTTTTTTTTGAGTGAAAAGGAGGTATGTTACATATGGTATTGGAGCCCAAGTTTAAGACCTCGACCTAGTTTGGACCACCACAATTATAAAAACAAATATATATATATATATATATATATATACATACAAAGTAATGTCTTGAGGGGAGGTACTATATGTGGAGTTGGGAGGGGAAGGCACTACCTTGACCCCCGTGAGATTATGGAGGTTATCAAGAATTTACAGCAAGAATTGGTGTAGCTTAGAAGTAGTACTGAATGACTATTAAAGGCAAATGAGGATCAAGGACCTATGATAGGAGAACTAACTGAAAAATCTAGCAATAAGAATGGAGAAGAGGAAGGGTTGAAATGGAAGTAGGCGGAGAGAATGTGAGACAAATCTAGAAGCAATGAAGAATATGATAAAACAAATTTTGAATCCCATAAGGATAAGAAAAGGGGGGAATTACAAGGAGAATTCTAGAAAATTAAACCCCCTACCTTTGACCGGGAAAGGGAGGAAGATGTTGAAGCTTGGATTTTGAATATGGTCAAATAATTTTAAGTGTATGAATATGACAGCAACATGAAAGACATATTGATAGTTTTTGAACTATAGGGGAAAGCCACCATGTGGTGGGAGGAGACAAAAATTATACATTTTTTGGTTGAGAAAATAATTTCATGGGAAGAATTTCAGCAGAAATCTAAATATCATTATTTTAGTGAGAGATATTATGACTATCGTGCAAAAGAATTCCTTGAGCTAAGGTTAGTGCAGCTTATAATGGGTGAGTTTGTGACAAAATTCAAAAACTTACTTCAGTATGTGCCATATATTAGAGAGGAAAAAGGCATGGTGCAGAGATTTTGAATTGCCTGCCTGTAGTGTATAAGGAAATAATTGAATTCGACAATCCAAGGACTATGGATGAAGTAATGAGGAGAGGCAAACTTTGCTACCACCAGTTCAGAAATTGGAATGAAGGTTCAAGACCATGGGAGAACAAAGATAAAAACAAAATGGGGATGAATGTGAAAATACGGACGCTTGCTTATATGAAAAAGTTTGGGAAAGATCATGAGTGAATTATTTTTAACAAAGGAGATCAAAGTCAACCACTACAATCATACACATGGGTCAAAACCCATGGAATTGGGTAGCAAAAAGGGGACAAGAGATAAATAAAGGGAGTCACTCAAATGTTGGGGGTTGTGGCGAATGACATTTGTCGAGGGATTGTCCACATAATCCCAAACCAATTTAGAATGTACAAGTGGTACATGAGGCAACTACAAGGAATAATGTGGTGAGGAATATTTCGAGAATTAGCGTAACATTAGAAGATCAATAGGTTGAACATCAATCTACAATGATTGAAATTGAAGGTACCATCCAAAACCAACCTTTGTCTGTTTTAATGGATCTCGGGGCTAGTTTAAGGTATTTCGGCGCTCACATTGTGGACAAGTGTAAATTGAAATCACACAAATTTCAAAATTCTTTGCTGGTACAGCTAGCCACTCTTACCAAATGGAAAGTAACACATTAATTAACATATTGTATGGTGGATTTAAATGGATATTCTACAAAATTAAAATTAAATATCCTTCCCTTAAGGTCATATGATATATTAATTGGTATGGATTGGTTGGAACAACATAAAGCTATTATAAATTACTTAGAAAAATTGTAAATTGCAATGACTCACACGGGCAACAATTCTTGATCAAAGGAAACCAAAATGAGCATCAGTTAGACAAATATTTTCCTTACAGCTGAAAAAAACAACAAGGAAAGGATGTCAAGTTTATATGGTTCATGTGGAAAAGGATGAAAAATAAACAACAGCAAAAGTGTTAGAATTTGTACGTGTAATAAAAGAATTTTGGGATGTTTTCCTAGAAGAAATTCCCAAGTTACCCCCTCATAGAGACATAAGTTTCTCTATTGACTTAGTTTCGGGTGCTACATGTGTATCGAGAGTTCGATATAGAACGAGTACCCTAGAACTGTTATAAATGAAAATGTAGCTACAAGAGCTATTAGATAACGGTTATATCAGACAGAGTGTGTCAATGTGAGGGTCTTTGGTACCATTTTCCAAGAAAAAAGATGGCACATTTAGAATGTGCATTGAGTATAGGTAATTGAATAAATTAACCATAAAAAATAGATATCCCCTACCCAGGATTAATGATTTGTTTGACCAAGTGAGGGGAGAAACTATTTTTTTTTTAAGATTGATTTACGAACTTGTTATCATCTTTTATCCATAAAACATGAGTATATTCATAAAAAAACTTTTAGAACTTAGTATGGTCATTATGAATTTGTGATGCTATCTTTCAGTCTCACCAATGCACCTGCAACCTTCATGTGTCTAATGAATAGTGTGCTCCATAAGCATCTTGACCAGTTTGTATTAGTTTTCATTGATTACATCCTAGTGTACTCTAAAAGTGAAGAATAATACCAAGAGTACCTTAGATTGCTGTTACAAACATTAAGGGAGCATCAAGTTTATGCGAAAATTAGTAAGTGTGAGTTTTACAAACCCATAATTCAATATTTGGGACATATTATCTCCAAAGAAGGATTTAAAGCCACTATGAATTGGCCAATACCAAAATATGTATCAAGAGCTCACTCATTTGTGGGAAATCTTGGGTACTATCAAAGATTTGTGAAGGGGTTTTCAAAACTAGCTTACACCATTACCTCCCTACAAAAAAAGGGAGTAAAGTTTGAATTGGCAGATAAATGCGAGGAGGGATTCGACAAACTGAAGAAAATGCTGACAACACCTCCTATTTTAAAGATATCATATCCAAAGAAGGAGTTTACGGTATGCACATATGCTTGCTTATAAGGATTGGGGTGGTGTGCTACCGCAAGAAAATGTTGTCATAGTTTATGAGTCAAGAAAACTAAAAAATCATGAACATAATTATGTTGTATATGACTTGGAACTAGCTTTTGTAATACATGCCTCGAAAATGTGGAGGCATTATTTACAAGGGAATAAATTTGTTTTGGTAACTCACCATATTAATGTGAAGTATTTATTTAGTAGGCTTGATCTAAATGTAAGATATGAAATATCGTTAGCATTCCTTAGTGAATTTTAATTTGAAATAAAGCATATTACGGGAAAAGAAAACAATATTTCTCATGCACTAAGTAGGTATGATCATTCCTTGATAGCAAGTGAAGGAAGCAACATAAAGACATATCTTCAAGAACAAGTGAAACTAATGATGCAACAAGACCCTGACTATCAAGAAATGCAGCAGGAAGAAATTTTAGGGTATGCTTTAAACCCAAAAGGCCTAATTACTTATAAAGATAGGTTGTATATTCCCAATGTGGCAATACTAAAACAAATGATTCTAGATGAGGACCACAAGAGACCATATGTTGGTCACTCAAGATATCAGAAAAAGATAACAACCTTAAGGAAATAATTTTTTTGGCCAGGCATAAAGGAGGTAGCATATATTTTAGCAAAATTCCTGGAGTGTCAATAAGTGAAAGTGGAGCATCAACATCTCGCGGGATTACTGAATCCATTACCAATTCCAGAATGGAAATGGGAGGTGGTTTCCATGGATTTTAGAACTGGGTTATCAAGGACCAAGTATTAGCATGACTACATTATGGTAGTGGTAGACACACTAACTAAAGAAACACACTTTATACCAGTACAATCTACCTTTCGGACTACAAAAGTTGCTAACATTTTCAGACTTCATGGTATACCAAAAATCATAGTTTCATACAAGGATGAAAAATTTACCTCCAACTTTTGGAAGGCCTTGTTTGGGGGCTTGGGGACTAAGTTGAACTTCAATACTACATACCATCCTCAAACGGATGGACAAACTAAAAAGACTAACCAAGTTTTGGAGGATATGCTCTCAATGTATGTAATCGATAGACCCACAAGGTGGGATGATTTTTTTCATTTAGCTGAGTTTTCTTACAACAACAACTATGAAACATCCATCAAGATGAGCCCCTTTCAACACCTTCCTGGAAGGAAATGTCATACACCACTCAGTTGGAGATAACCTGAAGATATTTTGATTCTTGGGCCAAATGTTTTGGAGGAAATGGAGGAAATGGAGCAAACAGTGTGGAAAATTCAACAGAATATTAAAACACCCCAAGATCGAAGAAAGAGATATGCGTAAAAAAAGAGGACACACAAAGAGTTCAAAGTTGGAGAGCATGTATATCTGAGTTTTAAACCTCAGAAAAGTATTCTGAGAATAGGCAGTTGGCTAAATTAGCACCATGATTTTGTAGGACGTTTAAAATTTTGGACCGAGTGGGTCTAGTAGCATATCAATTGACTATACCTAGTCATGTTAAAGTTCATAATGTATTTCATGTATCATTACTAAAAAAATATGTTCATTATCCTTCTCATCTGGTTGACTGGAACGTGATACATGTGGAACCTACATGATACTTTCTACCCAAAACCATTTCGTATCTTGGAGTGGAAAGGGACTATGCTCTGGAATCAGGTCATTTCTCAGGTTAGAGTTTAGTGGAGTCACTTTACGCCCCAGGAGGCTACTTGGAAATTTGAAGATAGCATGAAAGAAACTTATCCAAATCTATTTGAAAAAGAAGTGGCAAAATAATAAACACCGAGGAAGGTGTTCTTTTTTTAGAGGGGGAAGATGTAATAACCGCCATGTTCCACTGAATACTTTTTTTTAGTACTTGAACTATTGTTAAAAATGGCATGGAAGCCAAGATTGATATTTTTGGAATAACTATGATGATTTAATTAATTGATTTAAATAATATTAAAAATATCACTTTGGAGAACTAACTTGGAAAAGAATAGGTGAAAGAATGAGATCATTACTCCAATCTGTAATCCAATGTGAATGGATAGGATGGAAATAAAAATTTCCCAAATAACTCCTAAAAGGCAGTAGGAGAAAAATTATGTGATTGACTAGATAGGGAGATAAAAATCTAGGAAAATCACCGAGTGTGGGGGAAAAAACACTAGAAAAGGTGAATAAAGCACCATAGTGGAGAAGACACGCTTTGAAGGAAAAAAATAATCCTTCTTAGAAACAATAGGAAAAGGTTATGGTATGGGGATTGGCAGAACCTAAAAGAGCAAGATGTCATTACAAAACGTTTGCTGCGGAAAGTGAGGCATAAAAATGCCTTTACTAGAAAAGTAAGGGGTCGTTGATTCTCAGAGATAGAGGATCTCAGCACAAGAGTGAACCAGAAGAGAAGGTTCATGGTTTGGAGCCAAATTGTTCTTTTCAAGTTACTTCGGGAGTTAGTGTAAGAAGTTACTAGATCAAATTATTTTTATAAATTCAGGTAACGATGTTCATTGTAATGTACTTGAATGAAATTAATGATATTATTTCAATGAAAACTACTACATGGTGAACCTTGTAGGTTGTTTCGTAATGATATTACAAAGTGTGTGATTTGGTAATAAGTGGTTTCTTTCTAGGATTTATTTACTGTAGAATAAAGAGATACAAAAAAATTAGAGAACTGTGTTCTATAATTTATTTACTTTAGAATGTAGAGATACAAACAAATTAGATTACTATTTTCTGTATTTATTTACCTGAGATGCAAAGATGCAGGTAATCAGAGTAATTTGATCTATAACTCGAAATGCACGAAGGATTAAAATTATAATGGTGGAGTATAAGGAATTATTTAACTATGCTAAAATATGATGAGAAATGAAAATGTAACTACCTACATGTATTAGTAAGAGATGGACTTGTGTTTATTGAAATAAACTCTGAGGAATAGTTAATGATATAGATGGGGAAAGGGGCATAACTGTCATTAAAGTAAACTATGTCAACATAACTATAAACTTATAACTCAAGTGTGCATGCACAACTATACATGAAGTGCAGTTCGTGTCTCAAGAAAAATAGAACCCTAGCTTACCACTCATCCTTTGGCATGAAACCACAAGAAATCACATTAATTGTTAAGGTTATACTATTATTATTGGTAATCAAGATATACAAATGCTTCACGAAAAATGATAGAGGTAGCAGGCTTATATAAATATTGAATGAACTTAATAAAAGGAATTAAGAAATTGTCCCAAGAGTGGGTCAAAAGCCTTTGAGTCCATTAAAAGTGTAACAAAATTATCTCCCAATCCGAAGTGTTAACTGGGGGATAAGAAAACCCAACAACAAGATAATATTGAAAGAGATCCTAGTGGTAGTTAAGAGCAATGAGAACAATTTGAAAACATATGAGAATATAAAGAAGGACTTTTACTTTTGACAACAGAACCTTAATTATAATAAACTTATTAGATTCTGAAGTATACTCTTAATTCGACTACTTCACATATCTGCAAACAGGGATAAGCTAGCATAAAGAGGAAGAAAAACAAAAAAAACACAGAAATACTATAACATTGCTGTAAAATAACCACCATAAATAGAGTCATGTTCACTTTTGACATATTGTAGGAGTGATCCATTGTCAAGCTCATTACTAGCTACCACATGAACCATTAAATGCAGAAAAAAATAACGTACATAACAGGAAAGTCTATTGAGATATACTGTAAGCATTCACATTACAAAACAAATTCACAACCAGTATTATTTTACTTGTAGAGTCCAGAATATCAAACACAAATACCACTTAGTTGTATAAGAATTTAATGTACAGGACTAATTGATGAAATTTTGTGGTGTCTCACACCTTAACCCTAAACAAGGGCGAGATTTACAGAGTAGGAGTTCTTCATTCGGCTAGAATGTCATAAATGAACTCAGACCTCATAAATAAATAAAAATAATCCCTTAGGGAAATAGAGTGTCACTATGAGATTTACTAATTAAGGAATTATTATACAATGAAGTCAAAAAAGTGCTCACAGTTGGAGAATTTTGTTGCATCGACCTGGAACAGGTGTAGTCGACTAGATCTGTAAAGAAAGGAGAGCACATGAACTAGTCAAGATGGTGCGAACAATAAAAAGGGTGCTATTGAAAGCCTGAGGTAATGGGTCAAACCCTCCTACCTAGAATTCAAGCAAAGAAGGAAGACTTGATTTAACTAATGTAAGAGGAATAGTAGGAAGAAAAAATTACTCTTAATGAGGGTAACCAATTTACCTGTATAATGCGACTATGGGATTAATGAGTTTGGTGGCGCTAAACCCCTGTTCCGCCATATATATATAAAAAAATTAACAATAAACATCAAAAAGGGTTAGGAAGAAACCAAATATCATAAGTTTTTTATAATATGCAACAATTAGAGGTATTTCACCTGCTCGTCGATTCTTTTGAAGAAGATGAGGAGCATAATGCTCTTGGACTCGCAAGACGCAAATAGAACCAATTAATCTCCAGCATGAAAACCTTAAAATTGAAACTAAAATAGGTTAGCTGTAAGTTTTTAAGGTCACTTTGAGGCCAAGTGAGAAGAGACACAGTAATTCAGGCTGTGTGGATGTCAAAAATCTAGTCGAAGGAAGGGACTCACTAAGGGGATGTCACTGGAAGGTTCTAGTTGTGAATATATCTCTCGAACATAAGGAATAAAATTTTCACAGCAAGGAAACGAAGTAGTATACCCCATATGCCCTCGCAGACTTTACCTAAGTTGAGCAACAGAACCCCTCATCCACCGGATTTTATACCCTCGGCGAATCGAAGTACAAAAGCAAACCAAATTTAACCTAAGTGGAGATCTGAAATGAGGGTTTGAACAACTTTTCATGCTTACAAGAACCTCCCAGTCCAAATCTTAAACAAGCATGATCTAGCTTATGTTGATAATTGCAGAGTTATGTACTTGAAATAGGTGTATGTGTTTATTTGTTTTCATATGCTTAAGTGCTTTAATAAGGAGTTCATCCCGATCTCGTGGGCTACGTCTCCGTGAGCTCTTCTCAACTTGACTTGGCTCTTTGGGATTATGGCTTGAATTCTTTTACAAGTTCCAGAGTCAACTCCAGAGGTTACTGAACTAAACCAATGGGCTTAGAAAACCATCTACATCCCTATCATGGCTATCCTCATTGTGCAAGCAGATCTAGGCTCCCTTGGACTTGATTCCTTCAATAGGTGCATTGAGCTTCCCTGAGCTTCTTAATGGCACAAGCTCATTGAGAATGCTTCAAATGTCTCTAAAAGCTTTGCTACTGTCTTCATTAGATATCTAACATCAACAAATGATTGTTCATTTGCTCAAAACGAGCACTACATCCTCGATCTACGCCTTCCTCCACAGTTGGTTCTGGGTTGCCTGAAGCTTCCCTTCAGCATATCGGCCTTTAGAAATCTCCAAATGCTTCTGAAAACCCCTGCAATGGATTTAAAAGGTTTATTACCGTTGGGAACAATTGTTTGTTTGCTAAGAATGAATACTGGTAGCTCTTGTAACTGCCTCCAACCCCTACTGGCCCTAAGCTCCAAAATATCCCTGGATAAAAATCTCCTTGAAGATGGCTTATTAAGCTTCTATAGATTATTCCAATGGCTTTAGAAGGACAACATTAGCTTAGGTAGACTCTTTTTTTACTCTCTTAGGTCGAAAATCGCCTCTTGAGTTCATTAAACAGTCTCTCATAGAATTACTCCACCAAGTTTGGCTAACTCCAGTTAATTGTAGTTAAATTTGGCCAGATTTTCCTTTTTTAGTACTTCGCTAAGCTTAACCATTAGGTTGACTATTACAATGACCATCGGGTGCCATGTGAGCAGTTATGACCCTCGTGGTTAGGGATAAAGGTGACCATTACCAGAACTGTCACCGTGTGCACATGTAGCGGTTAATGTGACGATTAGGGATAAGGCAGAAATTTAATGCACAAACCACATGTGGTTTGTTGGCAAGCGGCAAGAATGTGAACATTATTTGCAGGACTGCTGGTGGGTAAGACCGCTAGCAGTCCCAACCTTCAAACTGCCAACTGTTACAAGTTAAATACAAAAGCAACCCATAACTGTTAAGAAACAATGCATAATGGAGTTGGTTAAGTCACCTGGCTTACCCGTGGGAGGTCATGGGTCCAACCCTGCTCGGCCCATAAAAAATTTAATATGCCAAATCAAGGCCACGTGGCAGCTTCTGGGCTTACCACGTGTCAGCTCCTGGTTGGTCGGCCAAAAGGAATATTTTGGGGAATATTCTTTTTCTAATATTTTCGAAAAATCATTTTATCCTTGGAAATTGCATTTTACTAGACTTTTTCAACTGGAGATAACTTCTTCATATGGTGTCAATATTTCAAGCCGTTCATGGCGCCGGAATCAGGAATACGAGATCTATCTAATCATTTAGGTTTGAAACTATTTCGAACACTTTGAAATTTGAGCTATCATTGAAATCTTGGAGCAATATCTGATCACTCCTCCCCATTGGGAATATTTTGGACCCCAAAAGACTGATATACTAATCTGAACAGTAGATGAGAGTACAGTACCCTGTTCTTCCAGCCTTCATACACTTTCCTGTATGGCGGGTACCTTTGAACCATAACTTGAGGGTAGTCGACACTTCGCTTCTTGGTTGCACTTGTCCTCCTGTTAAGAACTATCTTCCTTGAACTCATTCAGAATTTACAAAAGGTAGCTGAATAGACACATTCATGGTGACCTTTGCTACTGCAAATCTCCTTCAGCAAACGATGTTGAAATACAAGAAAACAACTTGACGACATAAATTCTTGCTCCATAAAAAGAAACAATTCACATCATGTGAATCATCAACATGTCTTTACATCTTGTGTACAAATGATCGACTAAATCACAAGCCGAAAAAAACATGCCCTTTCAACAATTTGACCCTTTAAGTTAAGCATGTACAAAAAGAATTTTAATGATTATTTTACAAAGATGAAACACTTCATCATTATCTCCCTTTTACAATCTTGGATATCAAATCAACTCTTCCACGTTGACATGACATTACATGTATGTTTAAACAAAACAATATGATGGTCGATAGCTTTCCATCAAGTCAATTATGTACATGTTCAAATACAAGGAAATAATTAACATCCTCGTGTTCATACATTCCATCCTCATGCATGTATTCGATTCTTCAACTTTCTCTTAAGCACAATCATAAGTACAAGATCCTCGATCACATGTACATGTACTTTCAAAGTTGAAATGAATATAATTTTGCTGCAATAAAGTGAGTCTCATACTCAAATTTTCCATCCTACAACTTGCATTCCATTAGCAAAGAAATGCATCAAATCAAAAGAATGCAACTTTAATTGGATAAGAACTCTAACCATTTCTTACCAATCCACATCAAAGGTGCTTCCTTTAACTGTACATCGACATCAACATGTGGATCATCCTGAAACACATGAATTATGGAAACTTCCTTTCCATTCTTGCCATTCTCTTTTTCCACCTTCTTCAAATTTCATGGAAGCATTGTTGGATTCAAAGTCCAACACCTTTCAACAATATGTCCTTGCTTATGGAAATAAGTACAACACATGTGCATCCTCTTGACAACATAATTTGCATTGTCCAATGGACCTTTGGCTTCTTGCCTCCTTTCCTTCAAAATTTTCCTGTATGTGGCCATTCTTTTCCAACATCTAGAAACACTATGGTTAACCAAACCACAAAAGGAACATGCAATTATTTTCCAATGCTTATGTGGAAATTTACCATGCTTTACATTATCAAAAGAAGTGTGATGGAAATCAGATTTATACCTTTCTCTTTCACCTTCATTACCTTCATGAGGAGGTGAATCAAATGAAGAAGCAGCTCCCTTTGGAACACCATCAATCCCTTCAATGGTTTTAGAGCTTTCACAACTCTCTTGTTCAAGTGCATGCTTATGAACATCTTCTTCCTGCAAAGTATGTTTCAAACTATTGCATTCCCCATGAATACAATCTTTACAACCTTGAGGTAGAGAACCTAAAATGAAACTTCTTCTAGGAACTATTTCAATTGCCTTCATGGTTGCTTTGGAACTTTATCCATAAGATTTTCCATAGCCAAGACCGAAATACTTGGGCCTTTCCTCAACCATTACAGGCTCAACAATTCCCTATGCATTTTTGCCCAATCCTTTTCCTTCATAGCCCATTTTTGACATAAATTTGGACCCTATGCATCTTGTATGTTTTTCAAAAGGACCAACATAAATATTCTTAGAGGAAATTGAAGACAAAATATGATTGTTTACCTCTTCTTCAAGCTGATGCCTGACTAAGGCTTCTTTGGCAGCAAGAAGTTGTGTCTCCAACTTATGCATCCTTTCTAGGTTCATATTTGCAATATGAAGTTGGCTCTCCATTTCTTGCAATTTTTCAGAAAGAAACTACTTCTCTTCCTTCATGGAATTCAACTTCTCTTGAAGTCTGGTGCTCTTCCTTTCATCCTCATACATTTCTCTCACTATATCCATCATGACGAACAAGTCCTGCTTCATGTCTTCATCAAAGAATCTTGTCAAAGAGGATGATTTGGAAAACTCACTTGTAGAAGTTTTCATTATAAAAATGAACAAAATAACTTCAACAAAATTCAGAATCTATTAACAAATTCCTGAATCAAATGATTCCATAGTCAATCCCTTATTTAAACAACCATTTTGCATCAAACCTCTTATGCTTCAAGGATTGTCGTGAGGTCCTTGGGGTAAGGAGAATTCCTTCAGCCCTTCTTCCTTCTTATCCTCTCCTGGACTTAGATATCAGTAGCTTTCCCTTCACCTTTGCAAACTCAAACAATAGTGAGTTTACAAATAATCAAACATTGAAATCCTTTGTATTGTTTAAACACCTTTCAAGTCAAACAAGCAAATAGATTGCTCTGTCAATCAAGCATCCTACTCTGATACCATCTGATCTGAAATGAGGGTTTGAACAACTTGTCATGCTTACAATAATCTCCCACTCCAAATCTTAAACAAACATGATCTAGCTTATGTTGACAATTGCAGAATTATGTACTTGAAACAGGTGTATGTGTTCGTTTGTTTTCATTTTTTTAAGTGCTTTAACTTGATTTGTTTCTTCTAATATTAAACACATATATCAGACATATAACATAGCAAATAAATATCACACATAATAGAAAATTTAATAAGGAGTTCACCCTGATCTCGTGGGCTACGTCTCTGTGAGCTCTTGTCAAGTTGACTTGGCACTTTGGGATTATGGCTTGAATTCTTTTACAAGTTCCACACTCAACTCTAGAGGTTACTGAACTAAACCAATGGGCTTAGAAACACATCTACATCCCTGTCATGGTTTTCCTCATTGTGCAAGCAGATCTAGGCTCCATTGGACTTGATTCCTTCACCAGGTGCACTGAGCTTCCCTGAGCTTCTTAATGGCACAAACTCCTTTAGAATGCTTCAAATTTCTATGAGACCTCTGCTACTATCTTCAACACATATGTAACATCAACAAATGACTGTTGATTTGCTCCAAACGAGCATTGCATCCCTGATCTAGGCTTTCCTCCATGGTTGGCTCTGGGTGGCCTGAAGCTTCCCTTTAGCATCTCAGCCTTCATAAGTCTAGAAATTCTTCTAAAAACCCCTACAATGTATTTGGAAGGTTCATTACAGTCAGGAATGACTGTTTGTTTGCTGAGAATGGATACTGGTAGCTCTTGCAATTGCCTCCAACCCCTAATGGCCCTGAGCTCCAAAATCTCCTTGGATAAAAATCTCCTTAAAGATGGCTTCTTCAGCTTCTCTATACTATTCCAATGGCTTCAAAAGGGCAAAATTAGCCTAGGCAGACTCTTGTTTTACTCTCTTAGGTCGAAAATTGCCTCTTGAGTTCATTAAACAGTCTCTCCTAGAATTACTCCACCAAATTTGGCTAACTCCAGTTAACAATAGTTAAATTTGGTCAGATCCACCTATTTTAGCACTCTTCCAAGCTTAACTGTCGAGTTGACTGTTACCATAATCATTAGGTGCACATGTGAGCGGTTATGACCCTAGTGGTTAGGGATAAAGCTGACCGTTACCAGAATCGTCAGCGCGTGCACATGGATCGACTAATCCAATGGTTAGGGATAAGGCCGGTGGTTAATGAGCAAACCACATGTGGTTCGTTGGCAATCGGCAGGCATGTGAACATTCTTTGCGAGACCACTGGCGAGTAACATCGATGGCGGTCCCAACCTTCAAATTGCCAACCGTTACAACTTAAATACAAACCACAACCCATAACTATTAGGAAACAATGCATAGCGGAGTTGGTTAAGTCACCTGGCTTACCTGCGGGAGGTCATGGGCTCACCCCGCTCGGCCCATAAAAAATTTAATATGCCAATTAAGGGCCACATGGCGACCTCCGTGCTTGCCACGTGTTAGCTCTTGATTGGTCAACCAAAAGGAATATTTTGTAGAATATTCCTTGGAATATTTTGTAGAATATTCCTTGGAATATTATTTTTCTAATATTTTCCAAAAATCATTTTATCGTTGGAAATTGCAGTTTACTGGACTTTTTCAACTGGCAATAACTTCTTTATACAGTGTCAGTTTTTCGAACCGTTCATGGCACCAGAATCAGGAAGACAAGATCTATCCATTCACTCAGGTTCTACACTCTTTCAAACACTTTGAAATTTGAGCTATCATCGAAGTCATGGATCAATATCTGATCAAGTGGGTAGCATATTATTTACCTAAGCACGAGGTTCTCAACTTGGAAATGTGTATATCCTATTTTTGGACAACAAAGCCTCATTGTCAACCCTGCTTCAGGAAATTGTTGAAACCATGAGAAGTTAAACCCAAAATTTCACTAGCAGAATAATAATCTGGGTAACAATCGAAATGATAATGCAAAGAGGGTTGTGTGGTGCTTACGTGATATGCATGTTGTCCATTTCATTTATTTACAACACTTTGATGCCAAAGAGATTATTGTAAAGAAAAAAATGAGAATCTGCCTCAACACAAGATGACATTTGACCAAGGAAAGAATGTCAATTGTATGAAATAACAAGTGTTGAGGGCTAAGGATTAAGACAGATTTCAGTGGAGGCCACATGAAGCCATAAAAAAACCCTAGGCTTCAGAGGTAGAGTTCTCAAAGGAAAATAAATGGAAGTGGAAGGTGAGATAAGTTAGGGTTATCGGAATCGTTCATGAGTTGTTGATCAAGTGTGGGAAGATCTAGTATGTTGACTTCCTCTAAGCTCAAATACAAGCAGGGATCACGTGATGAGGCATACCAAGCATATTCCAACGCTGAGGTGTAACAAAGTGGTCAAGCCACATGGGATCTTCCCTTGATTTGTTACAGTGCATGAGAAGTAGCCTAGAATGAGTAGGTTAGGGTTACAAATTCAAAATATGATTTGGAGTTATATAGGTGTTGTAGTTTCATAGATTAGGGGCATATAGTATTAGGTAGAATATACACATGGTATCCCTTATAAATGAGCGAGGTGTCATGAATGAATGTAGTGCATTAATAAAAATTATGGTAAGTTAGGAGAGGTCCCATTAATAAAAGTTATGAGGAGTTAGGAATGGAAATGGGAAGGAAAGGGTCACAGAACGAAGAGGGTAAAGAATCATATGCACATTTTTGGATAGTAAGAGGACGATATTTGGTTAGGAAGTAAAATAGTTACAATTAATTCAAGTCTTCCAATTTACATAATTTAGAATTCTTAAAGAATCATGGGCACAATAAATTAAGTAAAGGAAAATGTAGTTACATTACTCTCGTTATATATATATATATATATATATATATATATATATATATATTATTTTATTTTATTTTATTTTATTTTTTTATTTTCTCTTTTTTTTGGTTGTGAGTGAAAAGGAGTTATGTTACAGCGAATGTAAACAAAAGGTTTGAGCATTATCATGTGTATTTGTATTTTTGACTCATGTGTATTAGGATATTTGATGGTCGAGAATTGAGATATCAATTGTTGGGTGTCAGATTTCAGGAGGTTGGAACCTGTGTATTGATTTGTCTCCTCATGGTACCAATTTATCTTGAAACACTTGTTAACTGTTATAGATTTATTTTCTATCTAATGGATATGGTATATTGGCCTATTAGTTGTTGACGTATTGAGTATTGGGTATTTGGATTTTGGGACTCTATTATTGGAATTTCCTTTTGATATTGTCGAAAGTTGAAAGGTCCTCACATGGAAAGCTAGCATGGTATGTCCTATCATGGCATGATGGCATGGTAGGTGTTAACATGGCAAGGTGATGTGTCATAACAACATTGAAATAATGTGAGTCTTTGATGATGTGGCATATTGATGTAGTGTTGACGTCTCATGTTGACATGGTAAGATGAATTTGCAAGATGGTGTGGATTAGAGTGCATAATGATGTTGAGGTGGCAAATAGGTGGTAATCAAGGTATAGGTTCCATGTACTTTTCAGTATCAGGATATTGAACTATTGGTCATAAGGTATTACATTACATAAAATTTATCATCAAACCCTAATAATAACATATCTTGATATTCTTGATAGTTAATGGGGTTCAGTCTGTTCATGTCCATTGTTTGGTTGATATGAATTCATAAAGGTGTCAGGTTATGTCTCTCGGAGGGTTGATGGCCTAATAACTTGGTAGAGTAAAAATGGTATATGATGGGACGATTGATCATGATAAATAGAATATTTATCGATCAAGTTATAACAAGATAGAATTTGAGGAAGGAAAGTCAACTTAGTGGTATCTTTCCCTTTGGAGCAAGTAGTGGGATGTATGAATGCCAAAGGACTAGGCAATTTTACATGGTCTAATGAGGTGATGACACATGGATAGTATGGATTTTGATGTGGAGCTTGTAGGAAAATTATCAAATGGACATAAATTTATGTTGAGAACTCATACTTAGATAATGAGTAGAAGAGGATGGTAATCTTACGAATGACTTTTTAATTGGTTGAAGGAAAATGATTTTTTTGGATAACCCCACTTCCTTAAGATGCCCTAGGAGTTTGGTTTTTGATACCCCATGACCTTAGTCAAATATTAAGGGGTTGGGTATGTTATAGAGTCATATCTAGGCTAAGGTTCAACACTTGGTAATGGGATTAGGAGAGAAAGCATGAGCTTGGTATTGTTAGTGTTAAAGGTTTGTTGTAGTAAATTTTATTTGAATTAAGGCATATAATATTCTGCAAATTATTACAAGGGGAACATAATTCCTCAATTTGACAACATTTCATTATATTCACTCTTCTCCCTTTGTTCCATGGAGGGAATTTATTTTATAGATGTATTTTAGAAGTGATCACAATGTATATACACACTTAGTTTACTATGTTTGATATGGTATTTTAAAACTTATCTTCTATAAGTGATCAAATTTTACTTTTTCTTCTCTTATCCATTCACATTGTTGCTTCACCTCTCATTTTCTAAGTAACTATAGAGTTATTGAGCCCTTCAAATATCCCTATTGAGTCATCATGAGTGTTGTCAGGCCTAACAGCACTCTTTGCTAGTGTTTTGGGTGCATTGAAGGAGAAAAGCATTAGCTTTTGTAGAGTTTTCATACACCATTTTCTATATTCTAGACTTCATTTTAATGTCCTTCCTAGAGGACCCAAGGGGGTTGTCACTTTGAGCTATGGAGGACTCAGATGGTGAGATTTGAGCTACAATAGTAGCATGGCTGTAGATATTGTGTTTATGTATTGGGTTGGTACAATAATTTGTGAGGGTAGATTGTGATAGTCAAAGTGTAATCTTTGTAGTGAAGAACCCATCATATCATTCTAAGACAAAGAATGTTGATGTTCAATATTACTTTGTGAGAGATATGGTTAAAGAAAAGAAAGTTCTTCTAGCGAAGGTGTACACTTTAAAGTGTGTTGCAGATTAATTGAAACAATATGTGAGCATGGAAAAGTTATCTTAATGTAGAGAAATAATGGGCATTAATGTCGTGGATTTCTGATCATGTACTCCCACAACCCCTTATATGCAATGAAAACAACAAGTGGGAGAATGTTGGGTGTGTATTATATTCTTCACATGAGCACCTCCATGCATCGCTTTTTATACTATTAATAGTATGGAATTCTTAGGGGAGGTGACAATTCCTTCAAAAAAATTCTCAGTGGATTTTTGCATCATTTTTTGGTGGCTTTTAGCTCACAATTTCCGTCTTTAACAGTTGTGTGGTACATGATGTTTTAGACCATGGTTTTTTAGTTTTTGTTAATATACTAAATTTGTATTCTAATCCAATGTAAATTTATTGATATTTTATGGATTCCATGGGATATATTATACTATAAGATTGTAAAGAAGAATACATTGAAAAATCTTGGTTAGTTTTCCTGCTTTTGGGTTTCTAGGGTAAAATATCCACGTTAATGTGTGTGTTTACCATTGCACATTTTATGTTTTATTAAGAATATCTTTGTAAAAATTAACTCTAAAGGGTTAAAATATACGCTTGTTAAATTGCGTTGTAGACTAGCCAAATAACTGATGACTATATCTATATTATTGGGAGATCTTGTTAATAGAATTCATTATTTTTTGAGCTTAATAATGTACTCATGCATACTCATCCATGTTTATATTAATAAAATTACCAATAAATACATTGGTACTACTTGTTGTGATGTTTCTCGAAGGTACTTATTGGTTGTGAAACTACGCCAAGAAACCAACTCGACTAGTCTTTAGGTTCAAACTAGCCCTCGAATGAGAGGGGGATCCCTAAACATTACAAGGATTTTTAATGTTGTTCATTGTCATTGGACAATAACCTATGAAGCACAATGAGCAGATATATTATTTGTTATATAAGTGGTTTCTAATGAGTATCCAATCTCTGCTAAAACATAAATCTTGTTGTTGCTAACTTTTGATCAAAGTGCCAACGTCCATCCTTGAAAAATAACATAGCTTTAAAGAGTTTGGTAGAGGAAAAGAAGGGAAATTAGATAATCAAGTATCCACCCTAAATATTTAATCATTTAACAAAATCATATGCATACAAAAGAATCTTGGTAGCCCACATAAATATGTTTAAGTGAAGACAAAATACAATAATTTAATGATGTAGAGGTACTAATTCAAACAACTTGTTCAATTATCTAGTCTCAATGTAGATGATAACTTTATATTGGGATGTTAGGGAGGTTGATCATTAACCTAGACATACCCTAAATTCTATACTACATCAAACATATGAAGAAAAAAAATATGAAATCACTCGAAAAGACATACATAAGAAACAAATTCTGTCATAAAATCGAGTGGGAAATCTTTAATTAAAAATTCTGCAATAGAAGTCTTTATAGAAAATGGTAGGATTTTGGCATCAAAATCCAACACCTTTACAATGAAAACTAAACAATATATAGGAAAACATCTTCCTCAAACTGTTACTAATCTATAGGAAACAAATCCTATCAAATAAACTAAAAATACAATATGTTGTATAAAATATGGAAATGGCAGATAGTCTTCTCCCTTTAGATCTCAGAGTAATCCTTTAGTTTCTGATTCTTCTACTAAGAAATGTGAAGTTGTTTAATATTTTGACTTATAAATTTGGAAATGGTTGCTTGACTACTAATTTTGTTCCCTCAAATATGGAATTGCTATTTAGTTATTGTTTAAGAATTTGTTAGTTGTACATAAATATGGTTGCAATATGCAATAATCTAGTTGACTGATCCTTTTTATAGAATTGATTAATCCAATTCCTTTTGATAAAATCATTTGATGATTCAATTTATCTTAATTATCCTTTAGGTGCTTAACCATTGTCAAGAAATTTGAAAATGATTTGAAAATCATTGATTTTCTACCACTTCAATTTTCAGAAATATCGATTTTAAATATCCGAGAATAAGATATTTTGATAAAAATATTTCCCAAATATCTTTTAACCTGTAAAGCCATATTTTTGTACTTGCATAGAAAATAATTTATTGTTGTGTATTTTTGAAAAACCATGTCCAGTGTAGAAAACCATGTCTTGTTTTTCCATCATCTTATACACTTATGAATAAATCAAATTCATATATACTATCCATAAAGTGCGTGGGGGCGGGGGGGTTCGAGGTCCTCAATTTTTACCATTGTTTTTTACTTAAAGTTATGTGGCATCTTCTCATGCATTTTGCAGCCCCCCTCCATGGTTTTCAAAACAACTAGGGGATCTGTAATACACCTTTTGTTGCACAAAGTTTAACAAAAATAATATTTTATTCGCCCACAAATTTTGGTGGGCTACAAAATTGGTGGGTGAGACTTTTAATTTTGACTTTTATTAATTGTTTTTATTTATCTTTTAATTGTATACTTTTTTATTTGACTCTTAAAATCTAATTAATTTATTAACTTTACTTAATACCAATCATTCTAAGTTATATATAGGGACATTTATGTATTTATTTATTGATATTATAAACATTATTTATATATGTTAATTTGATTAATCTACCTTAATTAATTATGTTTTATTATTTAATTAATAATCAACATTATCATTATATATATATATATATATATATATATATATATATATATATATATATATATATATATATATATATATATATTCATTGATTGTTTTTTGTAACTTTTAAAGGTGTCAGAAAAAGTTACAACATTAGGCTCCAATTGGAGACTACTTCTCCCTGTGGAATGCAGAGAACATGCAGACCAAGTGCCTTGAATCTATTAGGGATGGAGTCACATGAGTCCCATATGCAATCTGGAAAATGTAATTTGTGGACTAAAACCTCTAGCCTTCCTATTCAACATATTTGTCCACATGTTCAACATTTTATTTTTCAAGAACCCTACTACACTTTACAACCATGTGAAGTACTAGATCCAAAGGCTTGAACAATAAACATGAATATCAAAATAGAAATGAAAGAAATTGATAGACCACCAACTGAAAAATATAAAACAACAATGTACAATCCATTGGGCATGGAGTTAGTACCCCTTCCCTTCAATCAATTCTACCATTTTCAAATATCTTGCAACTTATTCTTCTAAAACTAAAATTATTCACACTCCAAATTGAAACTATTGAAAATGAACAATCCAACTGATTTACTACACAATGTAATATGAAAATAACTAATCCAATCCTACACACCTCTACCTGATTGAGCTAAAACTTATCCTATTAAGTATAGCATGACTTCAAATGCAACCAAGTGAAAATTGGATTCACTAACAGACCGCCTTGCATGCAGCTAATAACTTCAAAAATGTTTACAAGATCCAAATAAATTTTCCTGAGATGTTGATACTTACATCTAAATTCGAATGAATGAATCCTCTTTAAACATAAGGAACCTTTGATAATTTCCATGAGGAAGAAAAACATGTTGTTGTGTGCCATTATCATACCAAGAGATGCACTTGTCATTTTGAACCAACAAACTCTATCCTTTGTTCACCAACAAAGAATAGATCTAGTCTACTATCATTCTTCAGGGATATATGTCTTTGTTACTTATCTCCCCAGAAACGAAGGAAGTCCTTGAAGGCATTTCTTTGTTGTGAAACTGCATCAAGAAACCAACTCAACCAGTCTTTAGGTTCAAGCTAGCCCTCGAACTAGAGGGGGCTTCCTTAATATTATGAGCCTTTTTAATGTTGTTCATTGTCACTGGAAAAAAACCTATGAAGCATAACATCCCAATCTATGATTTGTTATATAAGTGGCTACTGATGAGTATTCAATCTTTGGTAAAAAATAAATCCCTCTATTGCTAAAGTTTGATAATGTGCCAACATCCAACCTTGACATAATAACATTGATTTTAAGAGTTTGATAGAGGAAAAGAAGAGAAATTTGATAATCAAGTATCCATGATGAATACTTAATCATCTAACAAAATTAGATGCGTACAAAATAATCTTTGTATCCCACATAAATATGTTTAAGTGACAACAAAAGACAATAATTTAGTGATGCAGATGTACTAATTCAAACAACCTGTTCAATTAGCTAGTATCAGTATAGATGATAAATTTACAATGGGATGTATGGGATGTTGATCCTCAACCTAGACTTACCCTAACTTATATACTACCTCAAATATAGGAATAAACACTTTATGAAATCACTAGAAAGGACGTACATATGAAGCATATTATGTCATAAACTCGAGCGAGAAACCTTTAATTAAAATTTTTGCAATAGAAGTCTTTACAAAAAATAGCATGGTTTTGGCATCAAAATCCAACACTTTTGTAACAATGAAAATGAAAAAATATATAGGACAACATCTTCCTCAAACTGTCACTAATCTATAGGAAACAAATCCTATCATATAAACTAAAAATACAATACGTTGCAGAAAAGATAGAATTGGAAAAAAGTATTTTGCCTTTAGATTTGGGTGTGATCCTTTAGTTTCTGATTCTTCTGCTAAGAAATCTGAAGTTGTTTAAGATTCTGCCTTGTAAATTTGGAAATAATTGCTTGACTGTCAATTTTGTTCCCTCAAGTCTAGTTTTTTTGAAGGTTTTGTTTAAGAATTTGTTAGTTGTCCATAAATCTAGTTGTGATCTCCAATAATTTGGTTAACCGATACTTTTTTAATTGATTAATATACTTCCTTTTGATAAAATCATTTGATGATTCAATTTATCTTAATTATCCTTCAAGTGCTTAACCATTGCCAAGAAATTTGAAAATGATTTGGAAATCCTCTATTTTCTACAACTCTTCAATTTTTAGAAATATTGGAAATATCGATTTTAAATACCTTGGAAAAAATTATTTTGATAAAAATATTTCCCAAATATTTTTTAACCTGTAAAGCCATATTTCTATACTTCCATAGAAAATAATTTATGTTTTTGGTCTTTTGAAAAGCATGTCTCCTGTACAAAACCATGTCTTGTTTTGCCGAGATCTTATACACTTATAAATAAATAAAATTTATAAATATAATCCATAAAGTAGTCAACTCATTTTTTCATAGAAATTATTTTCATTTTAGTCACTTAATTTATTACAACTCTATATGTTAATTGCAAAATTACCATTAATTACTAATTAAAAAAAGTTAAACCTAACATTATTCCCAATCCTAATGTAATAATCCAGCCAAATCTTTAAAATAATCAATAGTTAACAAAAATTATTTGGGGGGGATGTGGGTGTACCGATATTTAACGAAGGGGGTTACATGGCATCTTCTCATGAATTGTGGAGCTCCCTTCACCCATAAATTTTGGTGGGCTACAAAATTGGTGGGCACGACTTTAAATTTTGACTTTTATTAATTGTTTTTACTTTTTTTTTAATTATATATATTATTTAATTGAATTTTAAAATCTAATTAATATAACCCTAAGTAAATTCTTAACTTTAATTAATACCAATTATATAATGATGAACCACACTGGTTTGTTCAAAAAGCATCGACCTAATTCTTCTGATGTGATTTCTTCCGAAAATGTTTCTATTATTTTAATTAATATCAATCATTATATATATATATATATATATATATATATTAAACTTTATGTATATTTGTTAATTTAAATAAGCTATTTTAATTAATTATGTTTTATTATCTAATTAATAATTAACATTATCATTATATACATATATTCATTTACTTATTTTTGTTTTGATGATTTTAAAAAAAAAAGTGTAGCTTTTAAGGTTCTAACAACAAGTTACAACACTACTCATACTTGATAAGATAAAAAAAATTTCTTGATGTTATTTTTATAAAACATTACATTTTTTATTAGTGGATCAAACTCCATCCTAATTGTATATATGGATTTCACAACAAATTTGAGCATGAATCCTTATCTTTAGTCAAGAAAATGATATATGATAACCTTCTTCTATGTCATGTATGTTTAATTTGACTTCTAATTATTGCAACCATTAATTCAAATTTACAATCTCGATCTCACTATGGTAGGTCACGATGTCTACTTTCACTTCCACTTTAAGGTTGGGAAGACGTGATTCTAGAACTTGTCTTCTCCTTTCTTCACTCTTCTTTATCATTATGTTTCCCCTTGCATAAAATTTTAATTTAAAGCTTCCAGGCTCCTAAAAAGGTAAAAAAATATCGTCTAAGGATGTCATAATATCATTGTAGAGAAGGAGATTCCCAAAACTTGTGATTCCAATTTTGTAAATTGTTCTTTTGAGTCTTGGTTTGGAATGCTACTATATCATACTCCACGGCTAGGCTTAATACTTAATTCTGTATGTTGACCTCCACATCATTTAATAATTTATATTAACCCCAAAGAAAATAGCTTGATACCAATATGATATGTAAATTATCATGTATATTCTATTGAAGATTTCTTCACAACATATTTTAAATGCTACAACAAATACTATTATGTTAGGGACTATCAAGTAGTGATTCTTTATGATTAAAATGTAATTTTACGACCATATTGCTCAAAGTATTTATACTAATTAACAATATAAGAAGAATATATAGTAGTAAAAAATATCGCTATTAACAAAATGAACACATGATGTAGCATGGGAGACCTAATCTAGAAAAGCGTAGTAATAAAATGAGATATATGTGCCTTGTTCTTTTCTTCTCAAATATATAATGAAATATATAAAGAAAGATGAACTTATTATGGATTCAAAATAGATACTATGGCTTGTGAAATCTTTCTACAAGTCTTCTTATTCCTCCATTCTACTCAAATATCCCACTCCTTTGTAGTTAAACTTTTAACATGTCATGGTCATCATTTATGGTTATTATTAGTGTTTTTTCTTTCCCCAACTTTTGATTAGGTTTAGGTTTCTATATCCTATGAAATCTTCTCAAATTTCACACATAAGTATCTCCACATGTATGATTGTTAAGATAAAATGTGGAATCCACTTAGTACTTTGGTGGCCAACATATATGTCAATTTTTTAGAGACAATTTTCTGATAAAAAAATTAACTTGGTACCTCTTTGTATTATTGGAAATATATCTTAAAACGATTTTGTGCTAAAAGGATAAGAGACAAGTTGTTAAGAGATTTACCCGACTATGACATTATCTAATCCCTCAAAGAGGTTATAAAATTTTCAAGACCCAAAAATAGCAAAAGAATACATGGCCCTAAAATGGGTGTAATAAGGCCATGGATCTAATTCTTCATGCTTAAAAATGCCAAAACATCTAACAAGTAATCTAGTTAGTTTTTTTTGTTTTTTTTTAATCAGTAACCCGCTAATTGTACTTCGTCATTTTATTGATTCTTCTAATTAAGATAATATATTCAGATTTTTTATTATCGTATCTTCATGCTTTTGTATTGAGTAGGTATTTTGTCATGTCTCATGGATATTTTCATTGTTATTAAGGATGATTGTGTGATAATACTAACTGATATTGCTACTCTATATAAAATTATAGCTACTAAATACTCTATAAGGAATATTCATGTAGAATACCTTTAGAATATTTAGTCTAACTAATATGTCACAAGTCTAATGGACATGGATACTCTACACAAAATTTCATTATGTAGCATAAAAGACACCTGCCTTGATGCAGGTGACTCTGACTGAAAAATTCTTCATCATATCCAACTTGGATTTCCATGGTTTTAAATCTCATTTGGATTGCCACAACCCCAAGATAGATTTTATATTAAACACATCTGATACATTAACGCTGTATTAAAAAATTCCATGACTCAACCATACATACATGGTTCAATCTCAATATTTTATCAATGGGATTTAACATAGATACATGATTAATATAATATTATCATGTAATTAACTATTTAATTATAGAATTCATATATATTTTAATTTAATTTGTGGAATCACATAACTTAATACAATACAAGAATTATGTATATAATAATAATATACACATATTGGTATTCAATTTTTATCCACCAAACTAGATATTAAGAAGTTATTCCACATGAAACCATACGAATGAACTCTGAATCTAGTCCCAAGATAGCCCATGAGATTTCTAGGGAAAAGAACATCCTATGGAGGTCTATTTCTCTCTCAACGCAATCCATAGTTCCCAAGAGACTTGAATAACCATGAATTTACCAACAAATCCATCAAAGGAACTCCTCCCTACATGATCTAAAATTAAAAATTTAACGTTTCTTGTAAAAGTTTGCAAGCCAGTTTATGTCTTGTGCAAAATGGATTGGCATTGTAAAAATGCATAAACTTAGAAATTTTAGTTCAATTTTGTAGATTTAACCAGAGAAAAATAGGCAACATGTACCACCAAAAACAACAATTTGATGACAAAGTTCACCTCTCTTAGGTTACGTATTTGATTCCAACATCCATTGATGGCCCTTTATATTGTGTCCTCAATATGTAAATTACATCGACGTATAAGATTCCAATCACAAACATAATGCTTACATTGTTTCCATAACACCCAAGCACACCTATGTAGGCTCTTCTTGAGCTCAATGATGGGTTGTGTTATATTCTTTCCATGACTAGCCCATGTAGTTAATCGGGGGGTTAGAATGGGGGCGGAGCCCCCCTTCGTTGTGCCGATTATGTTGTGGGGGGGGGTCCCAGGGGGTTTGAGGCATACCCGTAACCCCACTTTATGGGGTCTGGGGTAGCGCCCTAGAAAATTTTCGTTTTGGACGTGATGGTTTTCGGTCCATGGTATTGGACGCGATGGTTTTTCGGTCCATGGTATTGGATGCTTCGGCATGTATAAATATGTATTATAACATTGAAAGGAATATAATGAAAAATCAAGCTGGTAGTCCCGGTTTTGGGATCCAAGGGAAAATCTCTGTGTATATGTGTCTTATGTGTTATGCTCTCGCATTGTTTATTTTTTGTGTTTTAGAATTCGTATGCAGGTAATTTTTGTACGGAGTTAAACCTAAATTTGGTATCAGAGCAATTTTGGCTTCAAGGGGACGCCTTTGTTGCTAAGTGGTTTTGCTCGGGCCTGTGGTAGACCCTGTTTAGTGGGAGATTTACGAGATCGATTCTGGTGGTGAAAGAAGATGGCAAGCAATGGAAAGATAGAGATCGAGAAATTTAATGGTTAGAGTTTTGAGTTGTGGAAACTCAAGATGGAGGATCTGTTGGTGGATAAAGATCAATGGATCACGGTAGATCCGGGTACTAAACCAACGGGAGTGTCTGATGAAGAATGGAAGAAGTTGGATCGGAAGGCAAAGAGCATAATACAATTGTGTGTCTCAGATTCAGTATTTCTGAATGTATTAGGGGAAGCTATGACGAAGGATTTGTGGGACAAGTTAGGGACTTTGTACCAATCTAAGTCTCTAGTGAATAAGCTATTCATGTGGAAAAAGTTGTATAACCTGAGGATGAAAGATGGAGAATCGGTGACAAGAGCATCTAAGTGCATTTAATAATGTGGTAAGTCAGTTAGCATTTGTTGATGTTAAAATTTCAGATGAAGATAAGTGCATCAGTTTGTTGTGTTCTCTACTAGATTCGTGGGATAGTCTGGTTGCTGCAATAGGTACCAATGCAATTGCCTTGCAGTTTGATGAAATAGTCTCATCCCTACTGATGGAGGAGATGAGACGGAAAATTATGGAGAGCCAGAATGGTGATGCCTTTTCTGTACGAGGACGGTCCCAAAACAGAAACAAAAATAAGTCATCGAGTGGGAGATCTAAATCTCCAGGAAAGCCTGTAATGGTGGTGTGCTGGAAATGTAGAAAGGAAGGGCACTACAAAAGGGACTGTAAATCTAAAGCTCCTAATAAAGGAAAGGGATCTCATGATGCTCCTTCTATAGAGGAAAAAACCACCTCAGATGAAGGTGGGGATGTGTACTTGGCTTCTTCAATTACACATGTAGATCATGAGGCATGGTTGATTGACTTAGGTGCATCCTTTCACTTCACTCCCCGTAGAGAATGATTCTGCGAGTATGAGAAATATGATGGTGGTGTGGTCTTCTCAGCGGATGATAGGAAGGCTAGAATCATTGGTCATGGAAAAGTAACGTTGAAGTTGCAAGGTGGAAGGGTTAGAACATTTCCAGGGGTTCTGCATATTCTTGCATTGGCCAGAAATCTGATTTCTGTAAGCAAGTTGGATGATGTAGGTTTGAAAACAGTGTTCGAGAAGGATACCTACAAGTAGTTCAGGGAGCACTGGTATTGAAGCGAAAATTCTAATAAAGGCATAAATGGTTGTATTCTAATTAGAAGTTTTGCTTCCATAGTTTCAACCATTTATGCCTTTATTCTAATTCTACTATAACTTTGGAATTAAAATTCACTTTAACTATTGTCTAGAAAACTCTTTTTAAACCGTATTAGTAATAATATAAATACCTAATGACAGAGTTAACTTTAATAATTTTATTAAAAAATTAAAATTAATAATTTTAGATTTCTCTTTTAGGGCCATTGTAATTAAATAATTAATAAAAATAATATATTAGAGTTTACCTTTGGACCATTACATTTAAATAATTATTATTAAACAAATATACAATTTACCTAATGTAACAAAATTCTCAGAATAATAGTGACTTGATACTATTTAAATAATATTGGCATGATAATATATATATAGATTATTAAATAAAAAAATAAAAATAAATAAATATATGAACGATTATACATGACTATTATGTCTAAATAATAAAAAATGATTATATAATTTTTATATTTTAGATATACTCAATTAGTTTTATATTTTTACCTTTGGACCATTAGATTTAAATAATTATTATTAAATAAATACACAATTTACCTAATGTAACAAAATTCGTATAATAATAGTGATTTAATACTATTATTTAAATTTAAATAATATTGGAATGATAATATATATATAGATTATTTAATAAAAAATATGAACGATTATACATGACTATTATGTCTAAATAATAAAAAATGGATTATATAATTTTTATATTTTAGGGTATTGACCTTTAGATTTAAATAATTATTATTGAATAAATACACAAATTACCTAATGTAACAAAATTCTTAGAATAATAGTGATTTAATACTATTATTTAAATTTAAATAACATTGAATGATAATATTTATATAGATTATTATTAATAAAAAATAGATTATATAAATATATATATATATATATATATATATATATATATATATATATATATATATATATATATATTTTAGATATACTGAAATTAACTAATGAACTCTCTTAATATATGAACTAATAATAATGAATTATAAGTTTTAGCTATTTCTAAGAATATTAATAATAAAATTAGTGGTTTGACTAGGACCTTCGGTCAAAATTAGCCATTGGCATTATAGCCGTTGGAGTCTCTGCACACTCTATTTAATCAAGCTAAGCCGGATTGGTTCTTCAACTTGTCCTGACGATGAACCACACTGGTTGGTTCGAAACGCGTCGACAAAAGATTGGTTATGTGATTTTGCCGAAGATTTTCTAAACAAAAAGATATTGAAGGAATTTACAGGGTAAGTTCCTCAGAAAGAATACCAAGAGGACACCGCTCACAACCAGATCACAGATCAATACACCAGTATTTTTGACGTGGTTAAAACCCTCAAAGAGGGAAACAGTCCACGACCTGTCTCAACGTGGGTACTACAGGCAATTTATTAATCAAAGAATGAAAATTTACATAAGCTTCTCTCATGCACGGATTACCCGAACAATGACCCTCCATGCGCTTTAAATAGAACTCATGGACCAATCGGGTGTCAAGCCATGGATCAAGTGTCGGTAATACCGAGGAGAGAATGAATCGTCGGATCACTACATATCATGACCGTCGGATTGTAAGTTACAAAATGTACAATGGTAAAGAAACACACTTTACCTAACTCTATACCTAACTCTACACTAGACCAAGTTGAACTTAACTATATCCTATGTGTCGGAATATCCTAACATCCCCCCTTAAGAACAACTTGGGATAGGATTGAAGGATTTACAAATATGACACAATAGGAGAAGGAAGGAGGCACTAGAGCCTATCCCCCCTTAGTGACAACTTCCTGAACTCCAAGCATATATCGAAGTTTAGTGAACTTCGCCTCTGTGAGAGCCTTTGTGAAGATGTCTGCAACCTGATCATCTGTTGGACAATATTGCACTTCAAGAACATGGTCATGAATGAGCTTTCTGATGAAGTGCATGTGTAGTTCAATGTGTTTGCTGCGCTGATGCTGGACTGGATCTTTGCATAGCTGAATGGCACTTTGATTATCACACCAAAGTGTGGTTGGATGCTGCTGCTCAAAGCCAAACTCTGATAGGATCTGACGAAGCCACAAGGCTTCCTTACTAGCTTCCACGGCACCACGATACTCTGCTTCTGCTGACGAAAGAGAAATGGCAGCCTGTTTCTTACAAGCCCATGTAATAGGTCCTGAACCAAGAGTGAAGACATAACCGGCAGTAGACTTCCGATCATCAGGGTCACCAGCCCAATCAGAATCAGTGAAACCAACTAACAGAGGAGCTGCTTTGGCACTGTAATGAATCCCAAACTGTACTGTACCTCGAACATAACGAAGTATTCTTTTAGCTGCTTTCCAATGACTTTCACGGGGGTTTTGCATAAAACGAGCAACAAGGCCAACAACAAAGGAAAGATCAGGACGAGTATGGGTTAAATACAAGAGTTTTCCTACAAGTTGACGGTATAAGGTAGCATCAACTTCAGGAGAAGTACAAGAGACTGAAAGTTTGACTCCAGACTGAAAGGGAGAAGGGGCTGGCTTACAGTCTTCCATGTGAAAATGACGAAGAATATCACAAGCATACTTGGACTGGGAAAGGAAAATACCCTCCTTGGATTGCAAGACTTGAAGACCGAGAAAATAGTGTAAGTGTCCTAAGTCTGTCATTTCAAATTTCTTTTTAAGGCTGGACTTCACATGGTTTATAAGGTTGGGATCACTACCAGTAAGAATAAGATCATCAACATAAAGAACAAGGATGATAAGAGAGTTGCCCACTTTCTTGGTGTAGACAGTATTGTCAGAATGACACCTAGAAAAGCCAGATTCTAAAAGAAAGCTATCCATTTTGGCATACCAAGCCCGAGGAGCTTGCTTGAGGCCATAAAGGGATTTCTTAAGTCGACAAACAAGGCTGGAGTCTGTTTGTATGAAGCCAATGGGTTGTTCCATATAGATTTCTTCCTGCAAGTCCCCATGCAAGAAGGCAGATTTAACATCCATCTGATGGACTTCCCATTTTAAAGAGGCAGCAAGGGAAAGAACAAGGCGGATAGAGTTCATTTTGGCAACAGGGGAGAAGGTTTCAGTGTAGTCAATGCCTTCAACCTGTGAAAAGCCCTTAGCAACGAGACGAGCTTTATGTTTATCAACTTTCCCATCTGGTCCATACTTGGTTCTGTAAACCCATTTACATCTAACAAGTTTGCGTCCCTTTGGTAGAGGAACAAGATCCCATGTATCATTTGTCATCAATGAATGATATTCTTCATTCATAGCTGCTTCCCAATGTGGATGGCCTGAAGCTTCTGCAAAAGTGTCAGGATCATGATTTACTGGAGCTTGAGCCAGTAAAGAAGAGGCTCTTTCAAACTGAGAACGTGTACGTCGCTGATCTGTAGGATCACCGGCAAGATCACCTGCTGCATCCCGAGTAGCACGGACCCATCTTGGAAGTTGAGGATCCTGAGAAGGTGGGGGAGGATTATCATCCTCGCTTTCATCATCTGAAGAAGAAATGTTTTCAAAAGTAGAAGAGATAGGAAGAGGTGGCACATCCGCCGGACTAGGCTCGCAGGCCGATTTATTTTCATCAAATTTTACATCTCTTCTAATGATAACATTTTTGGACTTAAATGGAATAAGTCTATAACCTTTTACATCTTCAGAATATCCAACAAAAGTACATTTCTCACTCTTAGGTTCTAAAGCTTTATGCTTTTCATCTGGAATATGGGCCCATGCTTCACTTCCAAACACACGAAAGTGACTTACATCTGGTTTAATGGAACTCCAAGCTTCTTCTGGAGTGATATTCTCTAGAACCTTAGTAGGAGTGCGATTGATTATATAATTTGCACAATTAATTGCTTCGGCCCAAAAACTAAGACTGAGTCCTTTAGATTGCAGCATACAATTAGCCATTTCCTTTAAGGTGCGATTTTTCCTTTCAGCTACACCATTTTGTTGTGGAGTGTATGGAACAGTATGTTGCATTTGAATTCCATTTTCGGTGCAAAAGTTGATGAATGTGTTTTTAACATATTCTCCACCATTATCAGTTCTTAGCTTAAGAATTTGATGTCCAGATTGTTTTTCAACAAAGGCTTTGAAGGCCAAAAATGTGTTAAATACTTCGCTCTTGAGTTTTAAGAAGTATACCCAAGTGCGTCTGGAGAAATCATCAATGAAAGTTAAGAAGTACTTGCAGCCAGAGAATGAAGCAACAGGAAGAGGACCACATAAATCACTGTGCACAAGCTGTAAAGGGGCTGAGGCGTGCCAAGAGGCACGTTTGTCAAAACTGTCCCGATGATGTTTTCCGAGTACACATCCGGAACAAACACCATCTCTGCAAGATACCATAGGAAGACCTGTCACCATATTTTCTTTACATAGATGCTGAAGGGAGCGATAGTTTAAGTGACCAAATCGCTCATGCCAAAGTTTGCTCACTTCATCATTATGAGCAACAAATACTGAGGGAAGATTTGATGACCCAAAGTTGTGAAACTTATACAACCTTGTGGAATCATCAGCAAGACCAGTAGCTAGAATCTGTTTAGGATCTTTTAGATCCTTGATTACAACATCATGAGGTGAAAATTCAACAATTTTACCTTCACCTGAATGAGTTATCTGATAGACAGATAGAAGGTTGCAGGATAAGGTTGGAACACATAATACATCATTAAACTGACCATTGTCTAGATGAACAGTTCCAGTCCCTACAACATTAAGAGATCTATCATCACCAACATATATATTTTTGGTGTTACAATCATTTAAAGAAGAAAACATGGCTTGGTTTTTGGCCATGTGATAAGAGGCTCCAGAATCAATGAGCCACTCATGAGAATGAGAAGAAGAAGAAGATACATTTAATGCATAACCAGACTGAGATGATTGACAACGACATGCAGAAAGTGCCATTCCGGAAGTTGAAGTTGAAGTAGGCTCCACATGGATGTTATGTTTCTTCATTGCGGCTTCCAAGGCTTCCATCTTCTTAAAGCATTTAGATTCTAAGTGGCCATCTCGATTACAAAAGTTACAATGTCTATCAGTCTTCTTCCATTTGTTTTTATTGGTCTTATCATTTTGCTGAAATGATCTTTCATTTTGAGGCTGAGTTGGTTTAGGACCATTCTTTTGAGGATATGACTTCTTAGGATTCTTTGAATTTGGTTGCTGCTGGGCGGCTAACGCTTTCGTGGAAGAGTTTCCAAGATTAAGAAGACCAAGGTGTAAGAGTTTTTCTTGTTCTCTTATTAAGGAATCACAAAAGGAGTCAAAGGAAGGGGCCTTGTAGTCTTTTCCTTGACAAATGAAAGCTTCCCTTGTAGAATGGAAAGTGGAAACAAATACAGAGTAGGCTGGTCCCAACTTAGTAAGGATGGAATAAATAAGGTTACCATCTTCTTTCTTAACTTTAACACCTTCCAAGAGATATCTAAGGGTCTTGAATTTGGACAAGAAATCTTCAATGCAAGAAAAATTATTAGGATCCAAAGTAAGCAACTCATTTTCAAGTTGATGGGCTCTAATTTCATTTTTAATCCCAAAAACTTTAGCGAGTTTTTCTAATGCTTCATGAGGAGTCTCAAGTTTTGCAATGTGGAATCTAAGATCAGGAGAAATAGACATCCCTATCAAACCACGTGCTTGATCTTGTCTATTTTCCCATTTTGCAGCCTTGTCTTCATCTTTTGGTTTCTTCTCTTGGTCTGTGGCTATTCTGAAGAGACCTTTACTTCTAAGTAAATCTTCCATGTAGGCTACCCATTGGAAGTAGTTAGTGTTGTCAAGAATGACTTGGCATGGACTTTCCATTTTTTTTTAAAAACTGAAGCTGAAGATGCTGAAAGTAAGTGTTCCAATGGATAGATCTCGAAAAAATAGGCGGTTTAAAAAAAAACGGCTCTGAAAAAGGCTTCCGGATGAAGAAGTTATGGCTTTTTGAAAAAAAATTGTTGACGTTGCCGGCAAAGTGCGCGAATGTGCGGGAATGAAAAAAATCCGCCCCCACAAAATGGAGACTTGAACCCAAGACCTCTACTCTCTTAAAATAGCTTTGAACCAATTGATCTATACAAAAAATTTGAGAGAGAGAGAGAGAGAGAGGGGGGGGGGGGGGGGGGGGCCTTGGTTTGCGTGCTTGCCTTGAGAAAGCTCTTTTTCCCTACAAAACACAAAACACAAAACACAACACGAATATGCAAAGAAAAACGAACCTTGCGGCTCAAAGTTAGCTTTAGCCAAAAAACTAGAAATTTTTTAAAAAAAATCTCAAAGTTAGCTTTAGCCGAAAAACTAAATATTTTTCTCAATGTTTCTGATTTTCCGAGATCACACTAAGGTGCAGGGAAAAGAGCATACGCATGAGAAAAATCCTTCCTTTCTGTTTCTGATTTGCCCAGATCGCACAGAGTCGCAGGGCAAAGAGCATATGCAGAAATGAAAGGTATAGATCCAGTAAAAAAAAAGGCTAAATAAACCGAAACCGAAATAAGCAGAGAGAAAATAATAGTAAACTGCAAAAAACACTGTATACCTCCCGATCTGAAAAATGACGCAGCTAGGGCTACCGGAAACCTTTTCGCGTGAAACGAAAGGGGTTCCTCTCTGGAACAGATGCTCCGAACGCAACAGAGCAGTCCTCTCGGCCCGAAAGCAGTCAGAAATAGCGGATCTAGGAAATGACAGCCGCATGCAGTTCTACCGGCTTCAGATTTGGATCACCAACGGACGCGGCCCTCAAATAGCTCTGATACCATGAAGGAATTTACAGGGTAAGTTCCTCAGAAAGAATACCAAGAGGACACCGCTCACAACCAGATCACAGATCAATACACCAGTATTTTTGACGTGGTTAAAACCCTCAAAGAGGGAAACAGTCCATGGCCTGTCCCAACATGGGTACTACAGGAAATTTATTAATCAAAGAATGAAAATTTACATAAGCTTCTCTCATGCACGGATTACCCAAACAATGACCCTCCATGCGCTTTAAATAGAACTCATGGACAAATCGGGTGTCAAGCCACAGATCAAGTGTCGGTAATACCGAGGAGAGAATGAACCGTCGGATCACTACATATCGTGACCGTCGGATTGTAAGTTACAAAATGTACAATGGTAAAGAAACACACTTTACCTAACTCTATACCTAACTCTACACTAGACCAAGTTGAACTTAACTATATCCTATGTGTCGGAATATCCTAACAGATATGATATCTCTTAAGAAGGTGTACAAGGGATAGGATTACCAAGTCATATTCTACAACATTAACACCAACCCCACCAAGTTCACCATGAACTTGTGTGAACCTACTCAAATACTAAAAAATAGTGTCATTCTTTTGCATCTTGATATTTCAAAGTTTATCCTTGAGCGCTAGTTTCCTATGGTCACTCCTATTATAGAATAGTTATGTTAGTGATTTCCACATTACCTAAGGAATTTATTTCCCATGGATATTTGGGAAAATGTGGTCTTGCATTACATCCAAGATTATTCTACTTGCCTTGGCTACATCTTTCTTCCATTGGGCTAGGTTGTGTGCATTAGATGCCTCTGGTTTTGCAATGTATGTCTTGAGATATTCTAGCAATCCATTGTGATCCAATAATACCTCCATGTGATTCTTAAATGAAATGAAATTAGAGTTTCCTTCCAAGGAATACTCTAGTCTCAGCCCATTGAAGGTCATCTTCCCAACTCTGAAGTGATCCTGCTACATTGAACTGCAATTTTGAACCTCCTGAGAAACAACTTTGAAATTCTTGTTATAATGTGAATTGAGCTCTTATACCATGTATAAATTATAGTGTAGATTTGCAACTTCTCATGAAGTTTTAATCAAAATCACAAGAAAAAACATACTCTATTGCTTTGTGGAATTTAATTCACAATTTAGAACATCAATAACAAACATGCAATGAGAAATAACACACATGCACACAATGTTTTTCCATGGGAAAGCAATCTACTAAAAACCGCTTCTTCTGCTTTCATTAATCTAATGATTAGAGATTTATTACAAATGCTTTGCTCAACTAAGCACAATATCCAAGTGAATAACCTATATCTCTTCTCACTTAGAAGCTCTAACCTAGACTTGGTCAATTTTTTCTTCCGTTTTAGCCCCTATTTTTGTGCCCAATTCCTGAGGAAATTAGGAATCGAGCACCTATTATTTAGGATTTTCCTCCAAAATGATTGTGCAATCCCCAAGGTTGATCATCTAACTGCATACAACACTTGCACACTCAAGACTAGTCTATAACTAATATTACACTACCTTGGAATATCCACCACAGCTGGGGAGCTAAAATTAGCTTCATTTGCTAGCTATTTTGGGTTGATTGGTCAATTAACTAGATGATCATCAAGTTAGACTGAAGTTTCACTACACAACTCGACTTCCATTAGTTCCTCCAACAATTGGAACTAGTTTAACTGAAAACAACATGAAATAACTAACCTTGATTGCTACAAATTAGCAATCACACATGCTTAACTAAACTCCAATCCATCTAAATCGAATTTACTAACTACTTGACATGAGCCATGTTACACAATTTAACTACATCCAAGTTGTCTGCTGATGTGGAAATTTAAATTTTCTCAATTTGACCAAGGCAAAAACAAATTGAGACTTTCTTGTTGCTTTTTTCAACACCCTCTGCCTCCACTTCTACATTATGGTCATGTAGTATTTACATATGGCTCGGGGCTATGGACACTTTCCCACCCCACTCCACTCTGTTAACTCTTTGTCACATGATATGTGATACAACCATGGGCCATCCCCCCAAACTCTTGATAGTTCAACATTAAATATAATCAGCACCCATTGTATAACAAGAACCAGCATTCAATCTAGTAGTAAGTCATTGTGTTGTGTTGCGAGAGGTCACGGGGTGGAATCTCACTAAGGTCAATCGGTCTGCCCAAATTTGTTTGCATGAAACCGAAGGGCCACGTGTTGCACTCCATTGGGCCACATGGCACCTCCTCATTGGTCGATCTACAACACAACCAATAAAAATTCACCAACCTAACCTATATTAACATGTCATGTGTCAACACTGGATTGGCCCATCTGACATCTATACTTCCCAGCTAGCCTGTTAATGTCACTGCCACCACTATATGACTTGCCCACTCAGCAACCCAGTCAACCCTGCAAGTTTACTTTTTAGCTATTTGCTGAAAACTTTAGAAGGCGATAACATTCACATATGGAGCCAAATTGAGGCAATTCAATCACCATTGGATTAAAAAAAATGAGATCTACAATTTGGTGCTAATTTCATAATATTTTTAGCACTTTTATTTTTTCTATATTTTTTATCCCCTCAATCATTCCTCCCCACTGGAAGCTTTCGGACCACCAAAAGTATGCTTTTACTCAGCAAGTAAGTGAGGGTATAATTCCCTCACTTTCCCAATCTCAATCCACCTTGATTTACTTGGATTGTTACCTTTGATCCCAGCTTGAAGATACTCCACTTTTCCTCTACGTGAAATCTTGATCCTCCTGTCAAGAATTGAGTCTTCCTACAACTCATCTAAATATTCAGGAGAAAGATATTCTATAGATGGAATCTAAACATTCTCTTCATGATCATCAATAATTGGAGGCTCATATAATCTCAATTTTTCCACATTCACAATAGAATAAATTTTCATGTAAGGTGGAAAATATAATTGGAAAACATTATTACCTGATCCAGGATGTTTTCTCTTATAGATGTATAGAAAAGAATTACATGTAAAATTGCAAGTTAACACAAAACAGTGCACATAAAAAAAACAAGAAGTAAACACATAAAAGGCACAAAAAGAGGACACCAAGGCTTGATAACAGAGTTTGTCCAATTCGGACTACGTCTCCAGGCCCAGCTCAACAATGCGAATGCCTTTCTTATTAAATGGCATGAAAGAACAGAATTACATTCACCCGGTTGTCCACAAAGAGGCTTATACCTCTAATCTGCAAGATGGCTATGAAATGAATGCCTGATGATGGAGAGGTAAGCAACACCAAAGCATCTCGTAGCAAAGAAAAGAGCAAGAGTATGTTAACTATCCAAAATAGACCAACATGTGCTCTTGGCCTCCTGCGAAACAACATGGTGCCACCAAACTTGCCTCCTGCTATGCTCTTCCACTGATCGTGTTTTATAAGGGATTCTTTGGATAGAATCCCATCCAAATCGGGGCTTTTCTAGCTCTTTACAGACACTGGTAGAGTGGAATGATAGGCGGGCACAACCACCTCTCAAAATGGCCCTTTTATCATTGCATTGATAAGGCTTCAAAATCCCGAAAAACACTAAAAATAATGCCCAAAACCATTTACCCATATTTCAAAAATCATTAAATCAGGTGCATATTATTCATCGGGTCCGGCCCGTTATCGCAATTGGCTTATCATTTTTTCCAAGGGATTGTTCATGAGGAAATGATGACCTCTAATCATCGATCACCGATATCAGTGTCGGTCGATTGCATTAGTGTCCCGCATATGTATTGCTTCGATATCGCCAATTTGTTTGATCGCCGATCGCACTACCTACTCATCGATATACACATATACATATGGCTGTTGATTTAGCTACCTCATGTCCACCGATCCAATTTGATCAGAGATTGACGATCGAGGGTTCCACTGTGCAACTGTTTATTCTGCCTCTATGCAACCTTTGATTATGATTTTTCCTTAAAGGCTTAAGCCCCATTTTCAAAGGAAATTGCTCATTTTCTTAAGGATCAAAGAACCCTTCTTTTAGAAATAACTCCATCACCCAAACTCGGATTGAAGTTTCGTTCACGTCGTTGGAATTAGGATGATGAGACTTATGCTCTAATCCTGAGTTGACTTCCTTCTGATCACTTTGATTTCCATGCCATTGTTTCTAAAGATCCACCTGGATCAATCCTCCCCATTGAGGAGATTTTACACCGTCGAAAGTTTTTCATTAGTCAATTGGCAAGTGAGGGAATTCTTCCCTCACTTTCTCTTTTTCTAGCCATCTGGCCTTGCTGGGATGCATTCCCTTGAATCCAACTTGAAGGTATTTGACATCCCCTTGCCGTGAAGTCCTGGTCCTTCTGCCGAGGATGATGTCTTCAGGCAACTCATCGAGATATTCTGGTGCAAAATCATTGATGGTAGGAACTGTGCCCACCTCATTAGTGTCCATGATCAAAGGTGGTTCATACAACTTTAGGTTCTCCACATTCACTACTGAGTACATGTGCATATATACCAGCAAGTCAAGATGAAAGGCATTGTTCCCAATCTTCTCCAATATGGTGAATGGTCCATACCGAATTGGCCGCAACTTCTTTCCTTCTCCCTTCATCTTGTCTTTGCTGATGTGGAACCACACCTTGTCACCCACTTGGAATTGATGGTCGACCTAGTGTTTATCGTGTCGAGCCTTATAATGGGCTTGCATTTTTTCCAACTTCTCTTACACTGCTTGGTGAATCAATTGGATTCACTGAATGAACTGCTGAGCTTTGTCCTTATCATTACATCCACTGGAGTCATCCTCCCTCCCAAATACCATATCAAAAGGGTCTTTTGTAGGTAACGAAATCATGTCTCAAATGGTGAATGTTGTGTTGATGAATGCATTGCTCAGTTGTAGCAATGTTGTATATAGGGGAGATGTTCATCCCACAACTTGGGATGTTTCCCACAATAGCCTCATAATAAGTGTACCATGGTACAGTTAACAACCTCTATCTGCCCATTGGTTGGCGGGTGAAATGATGTGCTTCTTTTCATTTTGGTTTTCATCCTCATCCACAAGCTGGTCCAGAACTCTCCAAGGAAGCGAGAGTCTCGATCTAACACAGTTGATGTGGGTAATCAAAAGTGGACCCAAACATGCTGAAAGAAAAGAGAAGCAGTCTGCTATCTAGTAATCTGCTTTTTACAAGGCATAAGAATACACATTTTTCTAAAATGATCAATGCCGACATACAAATAGTCGTGACTCTTCCTAGACAAAGGTAAACCTCCTACAAAGTCCATTGACAAACTTTCCCATGGATGACTCGGAATAGGGAGTGGTGTGTAGAGCCCAAGTTTTCTATTAGAGGGCTTTGAAATAGAACACACCACACAACCCTTTACATAGCGAGTCACAATGTTTTTCATATGAGGCCAAAAACAAAATATTTGTGCATGACATAAAGTCTTCTCGACACCAAAGTGTCTAGACACAAGACAGGTGTGGGCCTCTCGAATTAGATGCACTCTTTCTCCTGTGGGAATACACAATTTATCAAGGTGATACAACAATTTCCCCTGCAAGTGATGTGTTGGTGGCCACCCACCTATCCCACTTGGACCCCCACAATTGTCTCTTTTAGTTTTCCAGTTTCCTTAATTTTAGCACAATTTACTATTTTTAGCAATGTTTCGAGTCCTGAACTTCCGACGCTGTTTTAAGGCCTCGAATGACGTCTTTTGGGAAATCTGGGAGCAATACGGGTACATGGACTAATGTTTATCTTCCCAAAGTTGCAGTTCTTGGATAGATCTTTCTAATGAGCTATTGTATGTGTTAAACAGAGATCGTATGACAAAGTTATGACCCCTGGAAATTGATGTACCAATTTACCTAAACGGGGCCCACAATTTGGCGTTTCATCTTCAAGGGTTAGGTTTTAGGATGTTAATGGTTTTCATTATTTCTCAACAATAAATAGGCCTTCGAGCCTCATTGTAACACAGTTCAGAGGCATGTAGCCACCACATCTCTTCTAAGAGATAAGCTATCATCGCCCTAGCTGTTTATTTCTATTTTCTATTTGTAAGCATATATCAGTATTTTACATTAATGAAATGAAGTATTATTTCCACTACATCTTTGTGTTTATGGTTATCTCTGTAATTTGTTGTGTTCCTGTTTAAATCTGAATTAGTGGTATCAGAGCAATCTGCTTTTTTCTCAGTTTTTCTTTGCATGTCCATAATGAGGTTGGGATATAAGGAGTTAGGGCTTGAACTGGTCGAACCTTTGCAAGACCAGCCCTGCAAATCTTGATGACCTCCCATGGCGTATGAGAAGAAAGAGAGGGGGCAGGAGATCCTCTAAAAATCTTGCTTGAAGAAGCCCTCGAGTGGCAAAGGAACATGATGATGGATAGCTTTGCGCAGATCCTTCAGTGGCTACCCAGAGGCAATGCATCGGCTTCCAACAGCTACTCTGGAAATGCCACACCATTTAAGGTACAAGTTAATTTTGAAATCCCCATCTCTGAGGGTCAAATAGATGCAGATGCCATAGATAAATGGTTAAATCTGCTAGATGGGTATTTTTCTGTTCATGAATTTTCAAGTTGGGAAAATATTTTTTTCGCTCTTCTCAAAGTAGCCCCCCACGTCAAGGACTGGTGGGAAACCTACTGCGAGCAGAAGAATGAAAGTACGGGCTCACTATTTTTAGCCGCACCCACTTGGGATTCATTCTGGGATGCCGTCAAGGAGTAGTACTACCCTGTCAAAAGCTATGAGGACAAATACATCAAATGGACCACACTGCGGCAAGGACGGGACCAAGATGTGCCAGAGTTCACAAACATTTTTCATACCCTTCACACATAGTTGGGTATCAAAGATTCTGAGCTGCATCTGGTACTCAAATACCACAGCTACCTACACAGATACATCCAGGAAGAGATGGAGTTCCTGAACATCTCCTCGCTCGGCACGGCGTATCGGTATGCTATCAAAATCGAGCAAAAGTTCAAACAGAAGAATCGTGACTTTGGATCTACAAATCTAAAGACCAAAGGACAAAGCCAAGGTGGGGTGACCCAAGACAACCCATCAAAGCTGCAAGAAAAGAAAAACACCATGAAGTCAAAGAAGGACATAGGAAAGTGGTGTGAGTTCCATAAGAGTCCCACTCATAACACAAGTGAGTGTCAAACCAAGCAGTCGCTTGTGGCCGAGTTGAAGGCTTCCGAATCAGATGCATGTTCCGACCCTAAGCCAGAACCTGATAAGGGGAATGGCAAAGGGAAGCAGATCATTGATGTGGAGCCGAGCATCACTATTGCCACCGCCAAGATCTAGAAGAATGAACTCAAAGATCCAGAGGATGGGGAGAGTCTTTTCCACTCATAGAGTGGGTGAATGGTTCGTCGTTGTAACTCATTGTCACAGTGGCAGCCAAAAGAACCTCATTTCAGTAGAGGTTGTGAAGTGGTTGGGCCTACCGACTACACCACACCTGCAACAGTATAGTATTGGATGGCATCATGAAGGATGAGATCTGAAAGTTTGCCAATAGTGTCGTCTTCCCTATAGCATCAAGCCCTTCACGGATGAGGTATTGTGTTATGTTACACCTTTGGATGTTTGTGATGTATTATTAGGCCATCCATACTTGTGGAGGCAACATGTTGTGTATGAGTCAAGGCCTCTTGCTATCATTATTTCTTTGTGTAATTCATTATACAGGATACCGGAGGTAGCCCCACCTACCACCACCTCTTTGATCACTACTAAGAAAGGTAGCAAGCTCATCTCCAAGACTAGGAAATTCATTTGTTTGGTTCGCTCCCAAAGTAAGGGGAAGATCGTCACCACATCCATGACCCCCACGAAGGGTTCCTCCATGCAGCAACAACAGCAGAGGGATACGGTCATGAAAGAACATAGGAACAACTTCTCCTCACCCACACAGGTACCACACAAGCTTCAAGTGGGCAACAAAGTCTGGTTGCATCTACAGAAAGAACGCCTTACAAGAGCCCATCAGATGCTCCAACCATGCCGACATGGTCCTTACATCATTACCAAGACTGTGGGAAATAATGCTTTGGAGCACAACATTCCTCCATTCCTTTTCCTGCACCAAGTGTTTAATGTGTACCGCCCTTGACCATGCTTCCCACCATTATTGGACACATCGAAGATTGCAAAACATCTCACCAGGGACCAAGTTCAGCAAATGGAGGAACTCAATGCAATGGGGGCCTAAAAGGGGAGGAATAATCTAGGTGGATGTTAGTGGCCACCCACCTATCCAACTTGGACCCCCACAACTGTCTCTTTCAGTTTTTCAGTTTCCGTAATTGTAGCACAATTTACTATTTTTAGCAATTTTTCGAGTCCTGAACTTCCGAAGCCATTTTGAGGCCCTAAACGACATTTTTTGGGAAATCTGGGACCAACATGGGTCCATGGACTAATGTTTCTCTTCACAAAGCTGTAGTGTTCGGACAAATATTTCTAATGAGCTATTGTATGTGTCAAATGGAGATTGTATGCCAAAGTTACGACCCCAGGAAATTGATGTACCAATTTACACAAACAATTCCCGCAATTTTGTGTTTCATCTTCTAGGGTTAGGTTTTGGGATGTTAAGGGTTTTCAATTATTTCTCAACAATAAATAGGCCTTTGAGCCTCATTGTAACAAAGTTTAGAGGCATGTATCCATCACATCTCTTCTCAGAGGTAAGCTACCATCGCCCTAGCTATTTATTTCCATTTTTTGTTTGTAAGCATATCTCAGTATTTTACATTAATGAAATGAAGTATTATTTCCACTGCATCTTTGTGTTTATGGTTATCTTTGTAATTTTTTGCGTTCCTGTTTAAATCTAGATCATAAAAATAGTCGTGACTCTGCCTAGACAAAGGTAAACCTCCTACAAAGTCCATTGACACACTTTCCCATGGACGACTCGGAATAGGGAGTGGTGTGTAGAGCCCAAGTTTTCTATTAGAGGGCCTTGAAACAGAACACACCACACAACCCTTTACATAGTGAGTCACAATGTGTTTCATATGAGGCCACTTGTGAACCATGGGCTAGTTTTGCATAAACCTCCTTAAAGTCATCATCATTAGCATATTGTTCACCATAACTTTCAAAAGATAACAAATCATTATGCAAAATAACAGATGCAGAAATAGGAGGGCGAGATAGCATATCGGCCACTTTATTGCTAGTGCCCTTCTTATACTTTATTGCCAGATGAAATTGTTAAAGAAAGCCCATCCACTTGAAATGACGAGTTTGCTGCAACTTGGTTTGTGACTAAGGGTACTGCAAGGGCTAATGATCTTATGGATGATGGTCTCCTTGTCGATCAGGTAGTGTTTCCACTTTTTCACACTCTACACCAAGGCATAAAGCTCCTTGTCATAGGTGTGATAGTTTATCACAAGTTGAGAAAACTTCTCAGAATGGTAACAAATCAGCTTCTTTTTCTACATTAGTACAACTCCCACGGAAATTTCAATCTCAAATCGCTGTTGAAGATCAGGTAAGGCTAATACTAGCGTGGTGCTAAGTTTTTCCTTCAATGTTTCAAAGGCCTTTTGTTGTCTTCTTCCCCATTGCAAGACCTGTTTCACACTTGTCAATGTGTGCAAAGGTGCTGCAATAATAGAGAAATTAGCAATAAATCTCTTCCAATACTGCACTACACCTAGAAAGCTACAGACCTCAGTTACACTAGTTGGCTTAGGCCAATTCATAATTGCTTCAACTTTAGCGAGATCAATTTTTAACTAACCATGACCAACAATATGACCTAGGTAACCCAAAGAGGTTTTCCCGAACTCGCACTTTGACAATTTTACAAAGATTTTTTTGTTTTTTTTTTTCAGCACATCATGCGCTTTCTTTACATGGACCATATGTTCAAACCAACTCTTGCTAAAAACTAGTATATCATCTAAATATACAAGAACAAACTCATCAATGAAAGGCTAAAATATATTATTCATAACTTGCATAAAGGTGGTTGGAACATTGCAAAGCTTGAATGGCATCACCATCTATTTGAACAACCCCTTCTTGGTTTCGAAAGAGGTTTTCCACACGTCCTGCTCCACAATTAGGACCTGGTGATAGCGACTACGCAAATCTGACTTTGTGAAATATACAACAATTTTTAATTGATCCAATAAATCATTTATGCATGGGAGGGGATAGCAATTTTTCACCAATATTTTGTTGAGTACGTGATAGTCCATGCACATCCTCTAGCTACCATCCTTCTTTGGCACTACAATAATCAGCGAACCACCTGGAGAGGAACTCGGCCTGATTACGCCTTCGTCCAACAATTCCTGCACTTGCCACTTTATCTCCTCCATTTCAACTGCCGACATCCTATAGATGTTGATATTCGGCAGAGGGGTGTCATGCAACAAGTGGATTTCGTGTTGGATTTCCCTCTTTGGAGGTAGTCCCTGCGGCTCCTGAAACAATTCATTATAATCAGAAATTAAGTCCATCAATTCCTATTTATGCTTCCCATTGCAGCCCTAGAACGTGTCAGCAAATTCGGCCCCTTTCTCCCTTACAACCATAAGCATGCATGTCTTACTGGAATTCACCAATCATTTAATCTGCTCAGCACTTACGAGGATGCTGCTAATCTTGTTTTGATGAGCCTGCACCATGTATTCTTCCCCATCCTTCGTGATGTGATATTCATTCTCATGGCAGAAAAAAGACAACTTTTTTGTCATATAGGTAGGGGCTCCCCAATACCATGTCACACATGTCCAGGGTATAACATCCATCTCTACTTCATCTACCAGCTTAGACACAATCACAAATTTTACCTTGCACTACTGGGTTACATTCAATTTAGCTTTATCATGTATCCATCCCAGCAAGTAAGGATTTGGGTGCGGTTTTGTCTCTAAGCCAAGCTTCATTACCAGGGATTCTGCAATTAAATTTGCTTGAGACCCAGTACCAAATAGAGTTTCTACTTTGGTGTGATTTACTACAACTCTGATATGAAATAATTCAATTCTTTTTCTATTAATTGAAAGGGACTCATCTACAGAACTAGTGCTTCCATGTGATTTAGAATCAATGGGAGGTGTAAGGGTACCTTTTGTTCCCGCTGCTATGACCAGTGCTTCATCCCCTGAATCTAATCTAAGGTCTTGTTGTACCGCTGCCACGATTTTATGCTTCCATTTTCCTCCATACACCTTTGGACGCCTTCCTGGATGTTGCTTCCAACCGTGATCATCATCGTGGCCTTCTTTCTTGCAATGATTGCAATAAGGCAACTCTCCCTATTTGGTTGCTACTATTTTCTTCTCCATTTTGCTTCAGATTTTCCGTTGGGAGGTTTGAATGGTGGCTTTCTAGATTGATCCTCTCTTTATTTCTTGCCCTTGTTTTCAATATGAATTACTTTCACACTAGCTGCGTTAATAGTGGTTGGTTCAAACAACAATAATAAATGTTGAATATAAGTATGTAGTGAGCCAATATACTTGGTTACAACTTCAGGTGTATCTAGTGCAATACCCAAATTCAGTGCTTGCTTCCTAAATTCTCTTGTAAAACTCTGAACATCCTGCCCTTTGCCTTGCCTTAAATATTGCCAATTCATCAAAGATTTTTTTTGTATCCTAAGGGATAAAACGATTCATTTAATGCAGAAGTGAAATCAGACCATGAGGAAAAGAGCTTACCCACATTTTTACTGCTCTACAATTTTCTCTCCCACCAAACGAGAGTTGTGCTGCCCAGTCATAGAGAGGACAACTGGATTTTCGCCTCATCCTCTACAATTTGTTGAATCCTACAATAAACCTCAATCTAACTGATCTAATTATTAATCTTTTTTGCATTACTTTCACCATGAAACACAGGAAGATCAAATTTAACATCTAATTCCAAAAAAGGTTTCTTAGATGCATCCTTTGGATTTCTCTGATTATGGTGGTGAGGGGAAGAAGAACCTTCACCACCAGAAGAAGAAGGAGGGTGTTCTTCTCTGCCATTCCCATGTGCTGAACCTTGTCCTTCTGGATTTCTCTCTTCCACTTTTTCTAGTCTTATAACCAGCTGACTGACATTCTCTTCCATTGAATAGAAAGTCTTTATGAAATTGCTCTCCTCTTCAATACGAGCTTCCTCTTCAGCCATATTTCTTCTCCGAGGTGCACGCCCTGCCTCTAGAACGAAAGGTTCTAGATTCCATTTGACTCTTTGAAGCTTGCCTCTTGTTAGCATAAAAACATGCAATCCACATCTAAAAAGCCCTGCTCTTATACCACTTGATCCAGGATTTTTTCGCTTATAGATGTATAGAAAAGAATTACATGTAAAATTGAAGCTTGACACAAAATGGTGCACATAAGAAAACAAGAAGTAAACACATAAAAGGCACAAAAAGAGGACACCAAGGCTTGATAACAGAGTTTTTCCAATTTAGACTATGCCTCCAAGCCCAGCTCAACAATGGGGAGGCCTTTCTTATTAAATGGCATGAAAGAACAGAATTACATTCATCCAACTGTCCAAAAAGAGGCTTATACCTCAAATCTGCAAGATGGCTATGAAATGAATGCCTCATGATGGAGAGGTAAGTAACACAAAAGTGTCCCATAGCAAAGAAAAGGGTTGGAGTATGTAAATTGTCCAAAACAAACCAACATGTTTTCTCGGCCTCCTGCGACACAACGTGCTGCCACCAAAATTGCCTCCTGTCGTGCTCTTCCACTGATCGTGTTTTATAAGGGATTCTTTGGACAAAATCCCATCCAAATCAGGGCTTGTCTGGCTCTTTACAAACGCTGGTAGAGTGGAATGATCGGTGGACACAACCGCCTCTCAAAATGGCCCTTCTATTGCTGCATTGACAAGGCTTCAAAATCTTGAAAAACACTAAAAAATCTACCCAAAACCATTCACCCAAATTTCAAAAATCATTAAATTGGGTGCATATTATTCATCGGGTATGGCATGTTATCACAATCAATGTATCATTGTTGCCAAGGGCCTGTTCATGGGGAAATGCCGACCTCCGATCACCGATACCACTATCGATCGATCACACGGTGTCCTGCATATGTATTGCTCTGATCCTGCCGATTTGTTTGATTGCCGATCGCACTGCCAGCTCTCCGACACACACACACACACACACACACACACACACACATATATGACATTCGATTCGGCTGCCTCCGATCCGCTGATCCAATTTGATCGGATATCGGCAATCAAGGGTTCCACTGCACCACTGTTTATTCCACCTCTATGCAACCTCTGATTGCGGTTTGGCCTTAAAGGCTTAAGACCCATTTTCAAAGGAAATTCTTCATTTTATTAAGGATCAAAGAATCCTTCTCTTAGTAATAACTCCATCATCCGAACTTGGATTGAAGTGCTATCCACGTTGTTGGAATTAGGATGACGAGATCTATGCTCTAATCCTGAGTTGACTTCCTTCCGATCACTTTGATTTCCATGCCATTGTATCTGAAGATCCACCTATATCATTACCAATCTTCTCCAAGATTTTGAAAGGACTATATCTAACTGTCTTGAGATTTTTACCTTCACCTTGAAGTATTTCCTTATTGATATACAACCAAACTTGATCTCCCACTTGGAAATCATGATAAATATGATGCTTGTGATGCCTTGCTTTGTAATTTTCTTTTATTTTCTTTAGCTTCTCTTGTACTCTTTGATGCACTAGTTGAATTTTCTCAATGAAATGCTTGGATTTGTCCACATAACTATGTCCATGTACTCCAATATATTTACCAAAGATGAAATCAAAAGGAGACTTTGGAAAGTAGCCCAAACATGATTCAAATGGAGATAATTACATAGATGAGTGTATGGCATGATTGCAGGCATGATGTATTTAATGCAAATGATCATCCCAAAGTTTATGATGCTTACCACAATATCCTACAAGGAAATTCACTATTGTTCTGTTTACCACTTTTGTCTGGCTGTGAGTTTATGGATGAAATTTGACACTCTTCTTCAACTTGGTGTCCATGAGTTCCCATGAACTTGACCAAAACTTCCGAACAAATTAAGAATCTTGATTCGAAATAATAGGTTCTGGGTAACCCAAAGTGAACCCATACATTTTGGAAGAACATATTTGCAGTCTCTTCATCTATAACTTCTTTCTTGCTTGGTATAAAAGAACAAATTTTGTTGAAATGATCCACAACAACATATACATAATCATGACCTTTCTTAGACATTAGTAGTCCTCCTAAAAAATCCATAGAAATAATTTCCCAAGGAAGAGAAGGAATAGGAAGTGGAGTGTAAAAGCACAATTTCCTATTTCTAGTAGCACACATGGAACATCCCTTTACATATCTTGAAACCATTTCATTCATGTGAGGCGAATAAAAATACCTATGAATTTGTGTAACTGCTTTTCCTACACCAAAGTGACCAACAATAAGAGAAGTGTGGGCTTCCCATATGACATTGACTCTTTCACCCTATGGAACACATAACTTGCCAAGATGATACAAAAACGTGTTATAAACATGATAATCCAACTCTTCAACATGATTGCCTTGAATCAAAGTTGCATAAACATCTTTAAAATCTTCATCTTGAGCATATTGTTTAATATAACTTTCATGCATAATTGAGTTATAATTAAGAATGAAAGATGCATTAACAATAGGCCTTGATAACATATCATCAACTTTGTTGTATATACATTTCTTGTACCTCATTACCAAATGAAATTGTTGTAGGAATCCCATCCACCTAAAATTTCTAGCTTGTTGTAGCTTGGTTTGCGATTCTAAATATTGCAAAGGTTGATGGTTAACATGAATAATTGTTTCTTTACCCATCCAATAATGCTTCAGTTCCTTCACACTTTGTACCAAAGCATACAACTCTTTATCATAAGTTGGATAGTTAATTACTGCATTGGTAAAGGTTTCAGAATGATAACAAATAGGCTTACCATGCTGCATCAAAACTATCCCTATAGCATAATCACTTGCATCGATTTCAATCTCAAATGACTATTTAAGATATGGAAGTGCTAGAACTAGTTCTCTACTTATTTTCGCTTTCAATGTGTTGAAGGCTTTCTACTGCTTTCCTCCCCACTAAAAGACCCATTTCACACTTGTCAAAACATGTAATGGTGTTGCAATGGGTGAGAAGTTACCTATAAATTTTCTCCAATATTGGGCTACTCCAAAAAATCTCCTAACTTCTATTACATTGTTGGGTTTAAGCCAATTTACAATGACTTCAAGTTTTGAGGGATCAATATTCAATTCACCCACTCATACAATATGACCCAAATAAACCAATGCAGTTTTCCCAAATTCACACATACATATTCAAATACAATTTCTCTTTATTCAAGGCATATAAAACTTGTTTCGCATGACCGAAATGCTCTTCACGAGTGTTACTAAAAATCAGAATATCATCTAACTATACTAAGGAAAAACTATCAAGGAATTGTCTCAACACATCATTCATAACTCTCATGAGTGTTGTAGGTGCATTGAAAAGACCAAACAACATAACTAACCATTCAAACAAGCCTCGTTTTGTCTTGAAAGTATTTTTCTAAATATCATCTTTACCAATCCTTATCTAGTGATAACCACTTCTCACATCTAAATTAGTGAAGTAAAAAACATCCTTTAATTGATCTAGTAAATCATCAGTGCTAGGAAGAGAATAGTGATTTTTAACCATGATTTTGGTAAAATCTCTAAAATCCACACACATGCGTCATTTAGCACCCTTCTTTGGAACCAAGAAAATAGGAGACCCACAAGGAGATGTGCTAGGCCTAATCACCCCTTTGTCAACAAGCTCTTGAATTTGCTTCTTGATTTCTGCATTCTCTAAAAATGACAATCTATACATGTCTATGTTTAGAAGTGGTACATCTTGCCGTAAATGAATCTCATGTTGGATTCCTGTTTTAGGAGGAAACCCCTCACATTATTGAAACATATTTTCATAAGTGTTAACAAGTTCATCCAAATCATGCTTGATTTTATAATGACATCCTATGAAATCTTCAGATTTGGCAGTATTTTTGGCTTTAATCATAAACAACACAAAATTCTTACTAGCATTTACAAGCCTTTTCATTTGACCAGCACTTACAATAGATAAAGTTATCTTCTTGTGATGTGCTCTATCAATATTGTTGGGCATGGAATCCCACCCAAGACATGTTTTGGGGCTTAAAGCCCAAGTTTTGACTAAGTCTTCTTGTAAAAGCTCCGTGAGTTGTGGGCGCAGAGCGCAAAATTATAATAGAGTCACAGGGTTTTCCACCTTAGTTTTTGTAATGTAATGTCAGCTGGATAGACCATGGGATTGTATAAATAGAGAGAGGCTCTAAGTGTATAAGAAAAAGGACAAATAGAAGATGAGAAGTCTAAGTGATTGAGTAAAAGTGTAAAGTGTGTCTTTGGGTCGTAGAGTAAGAGAAGGCTCTGCAGCTGAGTGCGCAAACGCCTAGTAGTCCACAGCTAAGCGTGCGGACCCCTACAGTTGAGTGCACAGGCCAGGTCAAGTATGTAACCATTGGGAGAATCAATAAAGATAAGTTTTACTATATTTCTGTGTATCTTTTCTTGGTTTAATGCATGATTGAATATAATTTGCAAGTATACTATTTATTTACTATGCAAACCTATATGAATGTTTTGTATCACTAATTATAACTTAAGACATTAAAGTAGGTGAAGGAAATTAACTAGTACTGTAAGATAAGTAAGATCTCAGGTAATATTGCAGAGCATGGCTCGGAAGCTCCATGGCCCCTGGTTAGGTTTGCAAAAAGGTAGTGTATCAGGCCACGAGGAACAGGAAAGTGTGTGAAGCAACCTATGCGTAGGAACAAATAGTGGACCAGTTGAACTTCTCAGACATCTCAAGGGTGCGAAAACCTAGTTCTACCACCCTTCCATACTAGAGTGGGTGAAACCTCAGTCCACGCTCCGTAGATTGTTGCTGAAAGGGCCATTAGTAGAGGGATTTGTTTGGCTAATTAACTCTGAACCTGGGTCAGGCTCCAGCAAGCCAACAAATGGTTCTGTTGCCAGGACCAAGATTGCATAGAGATGTCTGATCTCATATTACTGGAATCTGACAAAGAAAGGAATTGAATATTGGTTGGATAGAAAGATTCACAAGTTCATGGTGTAGGAAAATAGGAATCTACGACTATCAAAGGAAGAGTGGTTAGGCTGCTACATATGTACGGAGATCCATGGAAGTTTCTTTGCATCGTTCTCCACTGAGTTGTCCAAGTGGATCGCGAAGCTAGCAGATAGCCAAGGAAGGTTTAAACTTGACAAACCTGTTGTGTGGACTCTAGAATTGGTGCACATACTGGAAGCATCAGAAGATAAGATCGCACGCACTGTCAATCACTGGCTCAATCGAATCATAGGAGGATTCATCACCGAATTCATGATAGATACTTTAGTTAGCTATAGCAAGGGAGAACGACGCTTCCTCAGGGGACCACGAGATAAGTACATTAAATATTTGAACAATTGGATTAAAATGCTACTGTGTAAAAAGCGGGTTATGAAAATAAATTGATGTTTCGGGCTACGCAGAGTGGGAGAATCTATAGAAATGAAGGTAGCACAGAACTAGAAACTAGCCCCTTGATTTCACCTTTTTGAGGTGGCGAAGAAGGGCTCGTGAAGGTCTCATCAAGTGTGATCAATCTGATAATGTAGAGAATTCTGCGCATACAACCCCCACTCACACGACCACTAGTTTCACCGTCTTCACCTCTGTCTTCACCCATACTACCTTCGACACCACCACGAAGCAGTATGGCAAGCGTGATAAAGCTGCCATTGTTCAAGGGAGTAGGGAATGAAGATCCAGACCCGTTTTGGTTCATGATAAAAGTTGTATGGGAAGCACAGGGTGTGACAGACGACAATATAAAGAAGGCAACATTGCTCAACGCTCTATAGGATCATGCGCTGACTTGGTACATTAAGCATTCCAATGACAATCAAAATGTGGGGATTTCAGATATCCAAGTTGCGTTAATCAAAGAATTTAGTAGGCCAAAGTCATAGGCACAATCGATAATTGGATTCAAGGAAATCACAATGCTACCAGGCGAGAACCTGTAGGAATTGGATCAAATATTGAACTACACAATTCATGAAGTGAACATGACATTAATAGATGGGCAACACTGCAAATGGTTTGTAGCATTGTTAATACCGCATTTATGCAATGCATTGTCGCAACAAAGGCTAACCACTCAAGTTGAGGCTTTGGAGGTCACACTGATATTGCACGAGACTCCGATACAAGATCCTAACCTCGGAGTTCAACATATTCACGCGCAGTTCAAAAACTTGTGCCTGGACATACAGATTTTGAAACAAGATGGGGCAACCTGCCTAAAGATGCGTGATGAGTTATGGTGCATAAAATGCAAGGGCCAGGGGCATGACAATGACCATTTGCCAATGTTCACAAATTACCTTGCAGGAGGAGGGCCAATGCCATTAAGACTGGAGGCACAAGCAAGACCAAGCATGATGCTTGCATTGTGGTGTGTGATTTTTCAGATAGGAGGAAATCATGCCACAGATAACTACCATCTATATAGAAGTATACACAGAATTCACAGTAGTTGTTCTATAATTTCTATAGCTTGGTAGGACATGATGAGCACACCTGTAGAAGTTATGAACTGATGATGGATTGAACTCCTACCTACATAGTTTGGGTCAAAACACGGGCCCTCGATCAAAACACAGGAATGGCGCACACAATATTTTTGGGGCACAGACGAGGCTAAGGTGGAGGGGGACTAGGAAGGGGTTGCTGACAGTTGATATGTTACAATTGCAGAGGGCCAGGGAATTATGCCCGCAATTGTACGAATCCAACGCAACCATCATGATTGTATTGTACATTGTTTGATCATGAGATGGAGGATTGTCCCACACTGATAGTGAGGTTGCGCGATAAAGGAGCACTCCAACCTCCCCCAACTTAGAACCTACAAATGATGAGGTCTAAGCCATTCAAGGAAGATCCTAATGTAAATATTGTGCTTTGGAGTGGAATTACGACAGGAGATGAAAAAGGCAAGAAAGCTGAAAAAATCACATGGGTTCGCAAGGCTCCAATGAAGGAACCAAAATTTGATTTGGAGCATACTAAGGAGACCTTCATGGAAGATAAGAGGAGGTTCATTGATGCCTCCACTTTAGGATGTAAAGGCAGACTGGAGCGAGAAATGGACCTAGCAGTGCTCACTATGTTCTTGGAGACATGCATGAAGCTATTGTGTAACAACAAGGATGTAAAGGGGCTACAAGAACTCATAACTAGATGCGATGGCACCACGCCAAGAGAACCGCGCATAGTCCAGAAGCTCGGGTAGCACACACCGCGAACAGGAAGGGAAATGAGATTTACTGCATAAATTTGGGAATATGAGATGGACCAAGTGATTATGGATCTAGGGTCAACTGTGAACGTCCTTCCAAAACAAACATGGGAACGCATGGGAAACCCTGCATTGCAATGGTCTCCTATCTAACTATGAATGGCGAACCAACAAAAGATCCTACCTATGGGGAGATTGCAAGGAATCATGGTAAATATTGAAGGATCAAGCATGCTAGCAATCCCTAGCCCGCACTATTGGGAATAGATTTGGCCATTGACATGAATGGAGTGATAAATCTAAAGAAGTGCAAGATGATCATTGAGAAAAATTCTCTACGCATAGTGGTGCCTTTAGACCCTGCGGAAGGATTGTGCTACATGGAGCCAATGCGTGACTTTGACAATGACAAAAATCTAGATTGCATCTACAATATAACCGTGCAGGAGCAAGACTGGGTAAATCCAACCGTGGATGGTCAGATCTCATGGGAGCGTTAAATCTCCTGCACATTAGATTATGATGAGGAGATAGAACAATGGAAAAACTGGTTACATGAGGTAAGCATGCTCAACTGTAACATGATGACAAGGTTGTTCTGCTGCATAGCAATAGAGGTAAGAGATCTACCTATGTATAATAGGTTAAGCGATGTGGATGACTTCCTATACAAATTTGAAAGGGAAGTACCAGAACAGTAGTGTTTCGATGCTCTAAAATGGGTATTGCGAGCTATGCCCACAAGATGATGGGGGAAGCACCAGAGAAGTTCTGAGGACTGGCATGAATGCAGAAGGATGATGCACATGTGGTTTGGGAATCCTTTGATGCAATTAACCGACAAAATTGTTGGACGAACCGGCTCGTGCACCCACCTATCCAGGTGGATACAAGCATATGGTGCAAAACCTACATGAATGCACACCGTCCTCATGGTAGGAGACACGATCAATAAGTAGGTGCGGGTAAAGTAATGGCGTGAATAACCCCTATGGTTGGGACCATGAAATATGGAAAGACCAAGTGCCCAAAAGAATATCCATGTAGAAGCTTTTAAAAAAGTATCTAAAGCACTAACAAGGTCCACAATGCAAAGAGGACTAACTAGGACTTGCGCATACCAGCGGTTCTATGGGCCTAGAAGACAACGTGCAATAATCTGACCGCGCAGGAACCACAAGGCTAAAGTATGAAGCAACCGCTATAAGCCCTATAGTACCTAGAGAGATTACACTGCACATGATAGCACTAGTAGATACGACGGTTCGCGGAACATTGGAAGCAGAAATCAAACAGGGAAATTTCAGACTCCAATAACTTGAAGAAGAAAGAGTATGATTAAGGAAGAAAAGCACTCTGGTGGATGCAGAAGTCAAGAAGCTAGAGAACGAGATAAAGAAAGATTTTCTTGGCAAAAATACCAGGGTGACAAGGCAGGATGCGTATGATCATGATGACCGGTTTAAGGCCTATCACCATGAATTGATCAGTCTGATGCCTTGGCTTGAACTGCACATTACTAAGCAAATTGACCAGGGTAGCGTGTTGCAGATGGTAAGGTGTGTGATGTCGACCACAACAATAAGAGTTTGGTAATTTTGAGGAAACATGATGGATGATAGGACGAAACTTTACACGGGTGGTGTGACCACCTAACTAGCTGAAGCAAGTACAATCTTAGCGCTCCAAGTAGTTGAACGAAAGCATGGAACTATAAACCATTATCCCAAGGAGCTACGCAATGTTGGAGCTGCGCGTAGAAGCAAAGAGTCACAAGGTCCACGACCGCACACGGGGGCCTACGCTGCCACGTGGGTTGGCCAGGAAGTGACTATTAAAGTCACTATTCATGATGGGATGCTTGATTTAAGACCAAATGGAGCAGGCGATAGGCATTTAAGACGCGATTTATGGGTAAGATTTGGGAAAATCTACCCCCAATGGAGCATTAATGAATCGGATTTAGCGATGACGGTCAAATTCAAATTCAGAAAGCGTTATAAATTATAAGGGGCTGCCCATCTAACAACACTTGGTCATTTGCAAATTGAGCTATTGAGCAGAGCCCTGATTGTTGTGTGTTGAGCATTGATTGAGCCCCTGAGGTTGCGAGTGTTAGATTTTTGGATGGACACGTTGGCAACAGTTGAGGAAGTTATCGAGATAACAAAAATGATCACTGAAGAGGCCACGCAGGCCCTGAATATGGCGGATTCTCCAGAAGGTGTCAGGATTGTGGCAGAAATCCCAAAGTCACCGCGCACGCCAAGACCTAAGAAGGACAAACAAGCAATGGTTCCCATACATGTGTCCCCGTGAAGCCCGCTGTGCACAAAGTTGTTAATGGAGGAGAAGCGGAAAGCCATCACCATAGAGACCAATGAAGAAGAAGAAGACATGGAGGACCTAATCATCGCAGAAGATGAGGATGAAGGCATGGAGGAGGAAACTGAACCTGCGCCCCCCCCCCCCGAAAAAACTACCCGCCTATGTCCCCCCACAGAAAGTGAAGGCTAAAGTGCCTAAGGACCTTGATGAGACCAAGAGCTTGCTCTAGACCCCACTCCTCCGAGAAAACATTATTTTTGAGGGCACGCACCTAGGATGGTTGTCAAGCTTAAAATTTGAAGATTGGGACCTCGCTGACCATGAGAAGTTCGCTTAGCTTGAGACTTCACACCTCATGAAGCCCAAGCAGAACACTGCGGTGGGGTTTATAGAATTAGAGCCATGAAAGTGGTTGCGCGGAGTGGAGAAGGCTCGGCTACTTAACTTGTTCTCAGTGCCGCATTTCCACCGCACCCTAATAACCATTTTCGTCATCATGCAACTTCTCTTCCTAGTGCATGATGGGTGTTTGTGGCTGGAAGAGCCCATCCCCATCACAATAGACTTGATTCACCACATTTCCTGGCTTCCATACAAAGTATAGGATCTCGCAGACATATCGAAAGGGAAGAGAAGTGAATTGGCCATCGCAGAAACGATGAAGAAGAAGTACAAGTTGGCAAAGAAGAAAAGGGGCTACGCCATATCCAACATCAATGACAAAGCAGTGAAAGTGGCAACCCAAATACTGGCCGGTAAGGTTATGTGCAAGTGCCTCACAAACAAGGTGCCCATGCTGGTGGTTGCACTATCTGAGCAGTGCGTGGAGGGGGTCCAGTTTAACTGGTCTGAGTTCCTCTACAAGGATTTTTTGGAGAATTGACGTGAAGCTTAGGAACAGGGAAAAATGTTCGACTATGCATGGATTTTTCTATCCATAGTACTTGTGGAAGGGGAATTACCGAAGGATAGTCAATTCCCCATAATTGACAAGGATTTGCCAGAGGCCGCAAAGTATGCTTCGCTCTGAGCCAAAAAGGATGCCACTGGGATCCGCGACAGTAAAATATTCTGGGTGTTCATGGAGATGAACCTTAGAATGGGGATCAACCGCAAGCCACAGTTGTCGCCCACTGCCTACAACAACCTTCAAAGTTTTGCATAATTTAAAACGAACATCTATAGTATTTACATCAGAGCATGCAAAGACCCGACTACACAATGGAGGAAGTTACCCTTTGTAGCCATAGACGATGTCATCTTTAACATCTTCGAGACATGGCTGCCAGAGTGGTGCGCTCCAGACATCGTGGAGATAGAGAGGTTGGCAGCATAGAGGAAGAAAGATGAGGCCAAGCTTCGCATCGCACAGTTGGCAGAAAAGAGAAGGAAGGAAGTAGTGGCGGCAAAAGTGCGGGAGGCATGGGACGTTTTACAGACAACAACTGAGCAGGAAAAGGCAGCAACAACACAAGAGGAAGCCATGATGGCACGCGAGGGCCAAACGTCACCTTCTCATGGATAGGGAGCAGAGGAAGAAGAGGGAGGGCGGACCCACAAACCGCGCCAACACAGTTGAAGCGCTCACACCCAACTGAGTGTGCAAGGTCACGCAAGAAGGTCAAGGCATCAAAGTTGTCTATCAACCCAATCACCCTAAGCAAGGATGATCTACATGACATTGACGAGACAGTGCAGGATGTCACCTTTGAGGCCCTCCAAAATTTCATGCAGGAGAACCAGATTGTGTTGGGGGCCCTCAGAGCGCACCTACAGGAGTTGCAGGGGTAACCTCCTCATGGTGGTACCCTTTCGACTAGACTCACAATTAAAACAATGGCAGCAAAATAGATGTTGCGCACTCGAATGATGAATATCATATTTGTGCTAGAAGGGTCACTACAGAGCTGCAAGCTAAGGAGTGTTATGCACTACAATTCCTCAGCGAGCATAAAATCAATATGGAACAATTAAGCATGCAACGCGATGAAGTGGTGTTGGAGAATCGATAGCTGGTCCAGGTAATAAATGAAGCTTACCAAAGTGTCCCAGAGCTGGCCATCCCAGTCGACATACCAGCAGAGGCATGCATCCCTAGGTTAGAAACAGGGGTGCGTGAGGCATGGGAGGAAATGACAAAGGTTCAGCTGGAGCTCAACCTTCAGCTCACCGAGCTGTGGTTAAGGGTATAGTTGTCCACCCCTCGAAAGTCAAAGAACAACATGCTAGTGCTATCACAATGGGATTGGATGAAATTGGTAGTGCAGTACGATACTGCACTAACATGTTGGAAGAATCATTTGAGGTCCTGTTGTGGCCACAACCACCACCCATTCAAAACTTGCCTTGGCAACAATTTTGGATGGGTCCCCTAGAAGTTAATCTTTTATATCTCCGAATGATCTGTTTTACCTGAGGGATTTGGCTCTCTGGAGATCCAAATCTTCCATTCACAAATAGTTAAAGCCCCTTAACAAATGCCTCACATATAACCTTGTTTAAGCCCTTCATTCCTATGCTCATCGGGATTCACTTAACTCACAAAACCCCCATCCCATCATTATTCCCATCATAGCTCTTTATAGCGAAAATGCTCAAAACATGCATAGATCATCCCTTTTTCGCTTATCGCACTCAACCTTGGCACATAACACATACCATAAGGTGTCAGACCCGACGGAACTATTAACCATACTTCATATATATGTCGGGTATGAAGCCCCGTCACATATCACAATCAGCCAAGGTCTAAGGCTTATATATATAAGGTGTTCCATTATATTCCAAACCCGACGACACTTTTAACCATACTACATACATATGTCAAGTCCGGGGCCATATCGCATATCGCATATCGGCGGAGCCCGGGCCTTATACACAATGTGTGTGGTGATATGGCGGACCCCTGAGCTTATCAAATATGATATATATGTTTTTGGGTCCGGGGCCATATCACATATCGCAATCGGCGGAGCCCCAGGCTTGTGCATATTGTGATATGTGATATGCTGGACCTGACAATATTTATAAGCCCCGATAAATAAAATTTAAGGTCCGACCTGAGTGATCGGAGGGGGATTTTCTTTGTATTCTCGTGTTTTCCAAAATTCTTGATATAACAAATGGAACGGGTTTTTAGTGTAAAAGGCGCACCTGTGGAGTCCCGATAGTGTAATCGCACATCAGGGAAGTGGAAGGCATGGGTACTGCAACCCACGGAGGGGCTGATACCTGACTGTGATTAAGTGAAGCCCTCGAAAACCATGCCAAGCCTATGAATTAAGTGGGAAAATTGTGTGTTATGTGTGTTTTGTGCGTAAATCCTTTTCTTTCACACTTCTTCCCTGTAGCTTTATAAAATTTAATGAAGGCAGTGTTTATGTTTTGTTTAAACATTTCTATTATATTGTTCACAATCATGAAGCTAATGTCAGTTATCTTTAAAGGAAAGAAGTAAATGGTGCAGGAGTGGATTCGAAGAGTCATGTATGCAGAAGCGTTGTGTTTAAATATCTAACCTTAGGCATTCCAGGTCAGAATCCCACGCATTGCATGTGCATTCCGAAAGAAAAGTTGTCCTGGTTTTCATCATGGGGAGGCAACACACAGTCACCCTTTTTATCAACATATGTTCACTTCCTTAGGAAATGAAGCGCCCCAGCAGATATGCTTTCTACGTGTCAGTGGTTATGCTGACAATCCTATCTCTGCATACTCAGTTTGTATATCGAAAACAGTGGGGGGAGATGAAGACGTAGGGAATATTGAGAGTCAAGGGATTTTTCATATCTATTACCTCCAAAGATAAGAAAAGGGCTTTTTCATTTGGCAGAAGAACTTTTGTTTATTGTGAGTAAGGAAGATTGTTTGGGTCAGAGAAGGATCCTTTTCACAGATTGATTTTCCTTTTCCTTATATGTTAAGAATCAGGATGTTGTTGAGAGAATAAATATGAATGTGATTTGCGTTTGTGCCCATTGATGACTCATAGTTTATGATTAGCTTTTGTTGTTTGAATGTGATTCTTCATCATAGTTAATTCATGAGAAATTTGTGATTTGAAACTATGTTAAACATCAGTTGCGAGCTTTAATTTCATAAAAGGAATGCGTATTCCCGTATGAGTGACTGGATTGCAATTTAGAATTAATACAACCTTTTTCTTATGTGAACCAGTAATTGATCCATTTAGACTTGGGATTCTTATATGATTTTTAACCTCTCTTTCGTAATGCTCCTGCAGGATAGATTAGGATAGCTAGAACTAGACTAGAGTAGTTAGAAGTAGGGTAGATAGGATTTAATACATAGAGGTTAGCTATTTTATTTTGTTGGTTTAATTGAAGCCTTCCTCCTAAAAGCAATCTATCAATGCATTTAACAGTTTACAAGGTCCCTTAAAACCCATTGGAACTGGCCATTCCAAATGAAAGTAGGTCCAATTGGGGCTCGTGATCGAGTTATTTCCCCTTGTTGGTTTAGCGAACATTCGCCATGTCAACAGGACCTCACAAATCTGCAGGAGGACCCCAACATCTAGTGCTTAGAGACAAAGGCGGAAGAAATCCAATAGCAATATGACAACGTCAAAGGAACTGCGAAGATGGTGGCCCTCACTCAGAGGCTCACATGGATGCAACAGGCCAAAGCGTTGCAAGAATAGATGGACACAGAAGGACACAAGGAAGCAGTCCTGAAGGCACCCGTTCAGCCTTGGATAGATGAGGCATTCACCATCACAACAAACATTGAAGGCAAGCTCACACACGTGTAGGGGATACATGCACTGATGTAGAGAAGCACTTCTAACATAGTGGTCTTGGAACAATGCATGCAACAGATTCAGCAAGAAGCAGCTTACTGCGTTGTTGACCTTGCCATAGCTCAAGCACAATTGGAGGGACTCCGTGCAAAGATCTCCACGCTGATAGCGTGACTCGAGGGCAAGTCACAATGTTTGCATTGGGGGCCTATTGGGCTTGGAATCCTCCCTAAGACATGTTTTGGGGCTTAAAGCCCAAGTTTTAACCGAGTCTTGTAAAATCTCCGTGAATTGTGGGCGTAGGGCGCAGAATTATAATAGAGTCACAGGATTGTCCACCCTAGTTTTTGTAATGTAATGTCCGCTGGATAGACCTACCCATGGTCCATGGACCATGGGATTGTATAAATAAAGCGAGGCTCTAAGTGTATAAGAAAAAATACAAACAGAAGATGATAAGTCTAAGTGATTGAGTAAAAGCGTAAAGTGTGTTTGTGGGTCATAGAGTAGGAGAAGGCTCTACAGCTAAGTGTGCAGAGGCCTAGTAGTCCGCAGCTGAGTGCACGGACCCTTGTAGCTGAGTGCACAAGGCAGGTCGAGTCTGTAACCATTGGGAGAATCAATAAAGAGAAGTTTTACTATGTTTCTGTGTATCTTTTTCTAGTTTAATGCATTATTGGATATAATTTGCAAGTATACTATTTATTTACTACGTGAACCTGTATGAATGTTTTGTATGACTAATTATAACTTAAGACATTCAAGTAGGCAAAGGTAATTAACTAGTACGAATATAAGTAAGGTCTCGGGTAATAGCACAGAGCGTGGCGTGGAAGCTCTGCAGCCCCTATTTAGGGTTGTGCGAGGGCAATGTATCAGGCCACGAGGAATAGGAAAGTGCACAAAGGAACCTACACGCAGGAACAAATAGTTGATCATTCAAACCTCTCAGACATCTCAAGGGTGTGAAAACCTGGTTCTAGCACCCTCACATACTACTTCGGGTGAGACCTCAGTCCGCACTCCACAGACTATTGCCGAAAGGGCCAGTAGTACAGGGATTTGTTTGGCTAATTAACTCCGAACCTGGCTCAGGCCCCAACAAGCAAACAAATATAATCAACTACATGTTTAAAAATATGATATTTTTTCTCATGATGATAGAATATGGATTTTCTATCATACAAGTATGGACTCCCTAAAACAATCCCACATATGTCAAGTGGTACAACATCAAGCTCTACCTCATCTATAAAATTTGTAGTGATGGAAAAGTTGAGTTTACATTTTCTTGTCACTTGCAATTTGGCATCTTCACATACCAAAGCTAAAGGGTAAGGTTTAGTATGAGGTGTAGTTTCTAGATTTAGTTTCTTGACAAGTACTTCAAAAATAAGATTGACTTGGGACCCACTATCAAACAATGTATTAACTTTTGTATGATTTGTAATGACCTTGATATGAAAAATATCACTTCTTTCTTTATCATTTTGAGATTGAATAGGCTTACTATAAGAATTAATAATTGCATTAGAGGCTTCACCTTTCATCCCCATGGTTGTGATTTTGGTTTCATCACCTGAATAAGATCCTAAATCTTGTTGAGTTGTAGCAAAAATATTTTTCTTCCCCTTGTTATTGAGCTTCTTCGGCCTCATTTCTAGATGTAATTTCCAAAAAAGGTCTTCTTCATGGCCTTCTTTTGAGCAATGTTTATAGCTAATTTTATCTCCTTGACCGAAGCATTATTTTTTTCTTTTCCTTTAAACTTCCCCTTTCCTTTGTCTCCATTTTTGGATGGTTTCTTGCTAGTCTCTTGAGGAACAATGTTGCCTCTTCATTCTAAATGAGTTACCTCAACACATACTTCATCTAGATTGGTGGGATTAAACATAAGTATAGTATCTCTCAAATAACTATTTAATCCACCTATGTATTTAAGGAGAGTGTCTTGTGAAGACAAATCAACACCCAATATTAAAGATCTTCTTCTAAATTATTGTGCGTAAATTTGGACACTCTAACCTTTATCTTGCCTAAAAATTTTCCATCCATAATTTCTTTTTGCATGTAATCTAATGGATAAATATCCCTTCTTAATGCAACTATAAAATCATTCCAAGAAGAGATAATTTTACCACTTTTCTTCAAATGTTCTTCAGTTCTAGCCTCTCACGAATGAGTGTCGCACTTTCCAAACAAAGAGAAGCAAGCTAGATCTTTCTAACCTCATCCTTAATCATTTGAATTGTAATATATAATTCAAATTATCGAACCCAATTATGCAAATTTTCAGCATTTGCTTCCCCATTATACATAAGAAATTCAAACTTGACATCAAGCTTAAGTAAAGGGGAATTAAAATGTTATTTTGGAGATTTGGGAGGAGTATGTCTAGATGTTCAAGAAGGAGGTGAGGATGGAGGTGAAGATGGAGGTGAAGCAGGAGGTGGAGGTGGAGGCTTTCTCCTATCACCACCATTACATTTTTTTTTAGAACTCTCTCCTTGTAATTTTTTTGTCCTTTCATTGTACAACACTTTCACCATGGCATACATATCATAGAAATCCTTCCTAAAAGAACTCTCATCCTGAGACATCATCTCATGTCCTTCTTCATGTGCTGTGATTCGTAGAGTTTTTGGATTGTGTGCCTCCTTGAACCAATTGGAGGGTTTGTTTCTTCAAAAGCTTCTTCTCCTCTTATCAAATTAGAACTTGTAATCATTCAAAATCACTTGAAAAACATGTCAAACCTTCAAAACAACCATGTTGACATACCAAATTGATCTAAAATTAAAAATTTAAGGTTTGTTGAAAAAGTTTGCATACTAGTTTATGTCTAGTGGGAAATGGATCGAAATTGAAAAATCACATAAACTTAGAAATTTTATTTATGTTTTATAGATTTAACTAGAAAAAAATAGACAACATTCAAAATCACAAAACAAAAATTTGACGATGGATTTCACCCATCCTCCGTTACATATCTGTGTCTAGCTTCCGATGTTAGCCTTTTATATTATATGCTAAAAAATTAATTTTCATCAACATACATTGCTAAATCACAAAAATAATGTCATCATTATGTCCAGAACACCCAAAAACCCTTGTATAGGCTCTTCTTGAGCTCAAAAAGGCTGAAAATGGCCAAGTTTGGCCTCCTTGTTGATTTCTCTACTATTTTTCTCACAAACTAGTAAAATAGGTAATGACTATGCCTTTGGCGGAACCACGAGGTGACAAACTGGTGTGGGAGTGGTGAAAAATCTGCCAAAATTGGTGCAATTTATCAAATTGTTATTTAGGCACCTGCCCCTTGAGTTCTGCCCTTTTTATTGGTAATGTGGCATGTCATGTGGCCAAGGAAATGGTTTAGAGGCCACACACCCCCTCACTCTGTGTTCTTGGTTATATTATGGGTCATCTCGCCATGGTATGGGTGCCATGCACCAACCCTCCTCTGTAGCTCCATTATTGGCTATGGTGTTTGATGGATCTAAGGGATGGGCTAGCTACTAAGCCCTTCCGTCTCCACCTCTATGCTATGGTCATGTGGTATTTACATATGGCTCATGGATAGGGCCATGTGCCCACCCCACACCACTCTGTTAACTCTTAGTCACGCGATATGTGATATGACCACGGGCTGGGCTGGTCGAGCAAGCTCGCCAACCTCGCCCTCCCCCAAAATTATCAATGATTCACATTAAATATAACCAATGCAAATTATATAACAAGAACCAACATGCGGTCTAGATGTAAGTTATTGCATTGTGTTGTCATGCTTTAGCCCTCTTGTAAAGTCTCAAAGTAGATCCAGATAATAGGGAAGCAAAACATGTGGGTTTGGATATGTGTGTTGTTGATAGGTGTATAATTTTTTTTTAAATTATTTTATTGCATCATTTTATTTATGCCTTGAATATGTCTTCTAGAATTTTAATTTAACTATCAATAATTATTAGGTTGATGGTAGAAAGTTAATCTTCATGGAATATTCTAGAATATTCATAATAGTATACACAAATCAAAGCTTGACATTTATCTCTAAAGTAGTTATGCTCTTTTTGTGTTTTTAATGAAATTGATTAATTTAAAAAAATGTCAAATGAACAAGTGTCATATGAAGTGAGTTATGGTTTTTTAGACATGTGGTATTGGTAGGCCGCCTTATTTCCATAGTAAATTGAGAATAAAACTCACATGTTTCTTTAAATATATATTTGTTCAACTTATATATTCATTATTTTTATTTTAATAAAATAATAATAATAATTAGTGATTGAAGTAATATGAAATAGTGGAAACTAATAGATCCAAGGTTCAATCCTTCTCTTGTAACCATTTCCATAGTAAAATGATAATAAAACCCACATGTTTTTTTAAATGTATATATGTTTGGCTTATATATTTAATAATAATAATAATATTAGTGATTGAAATAATATGAAATAGGTTGTAGGCCCCATAGGTATAGTGGTTACAATGATAATAATAATAATAACAATTCCCATTGGGCATATAATAGATGATGACAAGGTCAGTTACATGTTCTAAAGATGTGGGAAAAATGACAAGGTGCTCATGACTCACAATACCTAACAACAATAATAATAAAATAGATGATGATAGGGTGCTATGTTAAGTGACTACATGGTGAAAATGTCATTGGTTGGAAACCCCATGGGAAAAATCTAACACTATATTTTTTATCACTTAGATGTCATTGTTAATCAAGCCACTAGTTAGGTGTGTTAGTCATCTTATGACTCACATTATCTAACAATAGCAACAACAACAACAACAACAATAATAATAATAAAGTTATAATTTAATCAGTTTTTTAGATTTTTATAAGTTTAGCAATGTAATGTATGATAAAGTAAGTATTTTGATGCTTATAGAACTTCAACATAGTGAGGTCACTCTCAACAAGCTACTTAGAGTTCCTCCTCCAATTTTTTTCCAACTTCTCATTAATTTTATTATCTTGACTATGTTTTTAGTTTGTACATCTTTGACAATTAGGGTTTATCATTTTTTTTCTAAACTAATAATAGTATATTAAACTTATGCAACTAGTGGCAACTTAACCAATGATATATTTGTAATTAACATGAATTTGTTTATATATATATATATATATATATATATATATATATATATATATATATATATATATATAATAATAATGAATTACACATCTTAATCATCATAAAAAAATATCATATTATTAAAATGTTTTAATCAATATTCATTTTAATTATGAAATTATCATACATTTAAAAAAATAAAATTATGAATGTATAAATATTTTTAATTTTTTAATTTAATTATTATTTTATTTAATTTTATTTAAATTTTATATGAAAATTTAAATATCTTTTTTATTAAAATATAAAACCCATAAAATATAAATTAATTGGTTTAAGTGAGATTTTAATGTCACATGTTCAGATTTTATGAGAAATAAAAATTACTCTGGGAAATTAATTTTTTCAAAACTATCTCTTATTGAGAATGGATTTTTTATTTTTTTCAAATAACTTTATATCAAACCTATATTTTTTATAATAAGCAGCGGATAGAATCTGAATTAATGATAACGACTTCATATTCAAAAAACGTGTACCGGTAGAGGGCTCTCTGCAAAACCAATTTAGCCAACTTTTGAATCAGAGGTCTCCTATTAGAGCTCATAAAATGAATCTGTTAGATATCAATTGTAACAATATTAAATCCACTTTTATAAATCGCGACTTATTTGAATCTATGATGTTTAGAATTACAGATCAGGTATATGAACAACTTCCTCTATTTTACATTGTTTAGAACACACTATGACTCCACAACTGTAAATAGCGCAAAACCAGTTTCAACTGTAATCAACAGTTGCAACGGCTGTAAGTCAGAAATTTTACAGCATGTGGTAAAAATATACAATGTGTCTTTACACCAACTTATAATAAGCATATACGTGACTGTTACTGATCCAGTGATACAGAAATTTCAACGCGAATAGAAAAAATAATGGAATTGATCATGGTAAAATTTAATGAATACATAATACAATTATTGATAGAAGATGTGATGAGGCACATGGAAACAAATATAATCATATTATTTTTCTTTGACCCTTCCCATCTTTTCATGATACAATACATTGTCTCTCTTTAACAAAATTATCGTGGATTTACATAAGTTATACAAATCATGGTTATATTTAGAAGGTGCTATTCATAATTTAAAATATTCACCATAATCCTCGCATGTCACTTAGAGTTAAATAACCACACACCAGTCAATCATTTGCTTTGGCATTTACATTAGGAATATTTATAATGTAAATTTTCATATTTGCATCATGCGGTCAAAAGAACTTGACCCACACATCCTTATTCTTGTCCAATAAATGACATCGATCCAATCCAAGATAGGCCAAGGCTTAGAACCTAGGTATTTTAAAATGGAGTGCTAATACATCTAAGGGAGGAAAGTTTGAATATGGTACAAAATGGTATTTAATAACAACTTTAGCGTTAGGTGAATATGGGTAGATTTTGGGAATTGTATAATGGAATTCTAGTTGCATAATAATTGTTTGATAAAATTATGAAATGATAGTTAATTATCTCATCTTGAAATGTGATGGTGATGATTTAATGGTTCGGACTCATAAGTTAGCTCAACTTAAGGGCCATGGGATTGAGTATGAGTAAATTTGTTATCATTTCAAGAAATATCAAGTTCAAATAGAAAGAAGTACATGATCTTGTATAAATTCAACGAGGTCCAGGGCTAAAATCTCATGGAATATGCAACCTATGGCTTTCCAATAAGCTCATTGTTTAAATTCAATGGAATTATTAGACCTTTAACTTATGAATGATTGTGTTTTTATTGAAATTCAATGCAAAAAGGGGGATACAATACCACTATATAATATACACAGAGACACCTCCTTTGGTTTCCACTAGACATGGATTAAATTTCCTACAATACTTATCAATTTTCCTATCTCTATGTGAAATTTTTGTTGAGAACTATATACTAAATTTCATACTAAAAACAAAGGTGTAACTCAAATTACATCTTTAATAATATCCACTAAAACTAGGATGGGATTATATACAATCCTAGTCTTATAGGCAACACCAAAAATTGAGAAATGTATCATTATATAATCAACAATTAATGTAATTCAACCATGCCTACATAATAATCTCAAGATTTTCTATGGAACTTAATCTGCATGCATGATTAATACAATATTTTCATTAGATTAACATTCTATTATAAAATTTATATATTGTTACACAAATTAATGGAATCACACAACAACATACAAATACCAAAATTCCATATAGAAATAATCACAAAAAATTATTTGTATTAGAATGTTCATTTACAAATTGGTTATAGAGAAGCAATTCATTATCCGATCTTAAGAATCAACTGTAGATTCAACCCCAAAGCTAGGCTATGATACAATCAAGACAAAGGAATTAGTATAGGCCTCTATCACTCTCCCCACTCAAATTCATTCCCATCAAGTAAGGTGAGCCATACATCTTCCATTAGATTTATTAAGGGAACTCCCACATGCATCTCACCCATCATTGTATTAGCCAAACACAACACAAGTGAAGGGATTTTCCTTGTTTACTAAATTCCTCTGCTCTAGTGTGAATTCAACCCATTGATTACTCTTTGAATATATTAAAGCGATAGATCATTAACTTAAATAAAAGAGTTCATAATACAATGACAAAGTTACAAGTTTGCAATAACTCCAAAGCTTCTAAATATTATAACCATAATTTTGACCTCAAAACTCACCCATTCTCCCATCTTAATGACATCAAGGTCATGTCTTCTTTTACACATTACCCTCCATCTCTTGCACAAGTTGTTAAAGCTATTATATAATAATAATATTGATCTAATTTCAAGGTCATAACCAAGATAAACATCTAATTGGTATATGAGGCTTTCTTGCTTGTAAGACAAAGGATCTCCTCCACCTAGTGATTTAATTAGTAAAATTTATGAATGTATACATACTCTACACCATCTAGATTTAAACTTATAACCTCTAAAAAAATACATATTCTTAACTATTTAACTTCTAATTACATAATATTACTAAAATAAAACATTTAAGAAATAATTAATTAAAAAAATATACACCTACAAAAACCTAAGAGAGAATTATCATAACTTTTATAAAATTACTCAACATTATAAAAGCCATTGCTATAGAATATAAAATGTGCGAAGACCAACCTCTTTGGAATTTTAATATTCGACACCACACGAACAACAAATATGACGAGATATAAGAAAAAATCATACATGTATTATATGAGATTATTTGGCTTTTACCTATCTACTAAATATATGAGATGTCACAAAAAAATCCAAGGGCCTTGGAAACAGTTCATACTTGACACACATATGGTAATGACATGGAAAGCTCGGCAACCAGTTTTAGTTGTGGAACATTTTAGGGGCAATGAGGATGGCAAGGAAAGGTTGGAGGAAGTTTTAGTTCCGAACATTTTAGAAATTTTTAGCCGTGGAATGTTAATTAGAATTTTAAAATTTTTTCAAACCTCGGCAAGCAGTTTTAGTTGTGGAACATTTTAGGAGTAATGAGGATTCATGGAAAGGTTGGAGGAACTAAAGGTGGGAGGAAGTTTTAGTTACGAACATTTTAGGAAGTTTTAGTCGTACAATGTTAATTAGAATTTTAAAATCCATTTGTTTATTTAATTAATATAAATATAATTAGATGAAATTGAATTCTAGTTGTATTAAAGTTAGAGTCAATTTGATAGGGTTAAAGAGACCAGGTTGATAAATTAATAGTGTTGGTTTCATGCATGTAGTATTAGTGGTTTATAGTATAATGTGTCAAAGTTAAGTTGAAAACTCACTTGGTTGTGTTTAAGTTAATGAATAATTACTTTTAAATAGGGGTTGGTTAGTTTTTCTTAGTTATGGTTTTAGAAGGTAAACTATGTGTGTTGTTGTTGTGTATAATTTTTTAAAGTTATATTCATTTTTTACTATTTTAATTTTAATTATTAACAAGTGGTATCAATCATGCTCTAGAGAATGAGGTGATAGTTGTAAATATGCAACATTGTATGTTGAGGTCAAAGTTAAGAGAGAAACCCTAAGAAATAGGCCAATGTGGAATTGAATATGGAGTGCACAAAAATTACCAACATGGATGAATCTATTGTGATTTTCCTATGGATGAGAGAGTACATGTGGAGATTGCACTTTCAGCAATTGAGAGGAAATAGGGATCCAATAGAGTGAGATGCAACCCAAAAAACCAAATTGTGAAATAATGGCACTTGTTATGAAAAATGAGAGAATGTTGACATAAGTAATAGTATATCTATAACAAAAAACTATACTTTGGAGATGATCACATGTATATGGCCATATTATGTGTACCTTCCCCAAACTTTTGATGTAGACCTAGGTCATCCTTGTACAAGTGGTGGTAAAGTCTCAATGTAGATCTAGATGATAGGCGAGGAAAACATGTGGGTTTGGACCTATTGTTGTCAGGTTTTTTCCAATTGGGCTAAATGTGTGTTGTTGCTAGGTGTATAATTTTTTTAAATTATTTTATTGCATCATTTTAATTATGCATTGAATAGGGCTTCTAGAATTTTAATTTAATTATCAATAATTATTAGGTTGATGGTAGAAATTTAACCTTAGAATTTTCATAGTAGAATAGACAAATCAAAGCTTGAGATTTATATTTATGCTCTTTTTGTGTTTTTAATGAAATTGATTAATTTAAAAAAATGTGAAATGAACAAGTGTCATATGAAGAGACTTATGGTTTTTTGGACATGTGGTATTGGTAGGTGAGTGTATTGGACCATTTCCATTGTAAACTCAAAGTAAAACCCACAAGTTTTCTTAAATGTATATATGTTCAACTTATATATTAATTATTTTTATTTTAATAATAATAATAATAATTAGTAATATGAAATAGTGGAAACTAAGAGATCCAACGTTCAATCCCTCTTTTGTAACCCACCTGGGTCTGAGTTTTTTAGGCCAAGTAGTAACTCCATAAGGCAAAAATGATTCATGTGTTTTATTCCATCAGGTAGGTCTTCATTATATACATGAGGAAGAGACTATTCAGTTCATCTCCCGATGACTATTCATATTTCTAATTTATCTATTTACATAAATTCACCCAATCACAAGGATTAGGTGTCAACATTCCCCCCCTTAATCTGAAGGGATGTTGGTGAGTCCAAGAATCATTCTGAATCATTCAAGCTTTTCTCTTCCAAATGCTTTGGTGAAGATGTCTGCAATTTGCTCATTTGTGGAACAATGACGGAGATGGATTGTTTTGGCCTCAACATGATGTCGAATCAGATGATATTTAGTATTGATGTGCTTCGTTCGATCATGGAATTTTAGGTTCTTGGCCAACTTTATTGCAGAGGTATTGTGAATCATGAGTGGGGTTGATTGTACTTGTTTTACCTGCAAATCTTCAAGAATTCTCCTGAGCCCCAAAATTTCTTTTGTTGCTTCAGTTGTTGCCACATATTCTGCTTCTGTTGTGGAATCTGCTGGAACTGATTGTTTGCGTGATCTCCAGGATACAACTCTTGATCCAAGACTCATAGCATATCCTGAAGTTGATACCCCAGTTTCTTTTTCTCCGTCGAAGTCTGAATTAGAGTATCCAATCAAGCTGAAGTCGTTCACCTGTGTATACTTGATTCCAAAGTCTTGAGTTCCCTTCAAGTACCTTAGAACTCTTTTTGCAGCAGACCAATGTCCCTCACAAGGCTTTTGCATAAACCTGGAGAGGATTCCAATAGCAAACGAAATGTCTGGTCTGGTAGTAGTTAGGTAGTTGAGACTTCCTACAAGCTGTCTATACTTTGTTGCATCCTCAAATTCTTTTCCTTCAATAGATGTGAGCTTTAAGTTTTGTTCCATTGGAGTAGTAAGAGGATTGCACTCTATCATGCCAAACCTACTCAATAGATCACTAATGTATTTCTTTTGAGAAAGAAATATGGACTTTGGATGTTGGGTTACTTCAATGCCAAGATAGTAATGAACATAGCCCAAATCAGTCATTTCAAAACTTTTCCCCAATTCCTTCTTTATGGATGCAATGTAGCTTTCATTGTTCCCTGTCATCAAAAGATCATCTACATATACCACAAGATATACAACTATTTTTCCAACTTTCTTGAGAAATAAAGTTGGATCATCAAGATCAAAATGTTTGAAATTGAGTTTCAGAAGATGCTTAGTTAGTTTTTCATACGAGGCTCGCGATGCTTTTTTTAGGCCATACAAGGACTTCACAAGTTTGCATACCTTATGTTCATGTCCTTTCACAGCAAATCCTTCAGGCTGGGACATAAAAACATTATTTTAGATCTCCATTCAAGAAAGCAGTTTTTACATCCATTTGATGGACTTTCCAACTATTCTGAGCTTCTAGTGCAAAGAGTGTCGCGATGGTAGCCCATTTTTCTATGGGGGAAAAAGTTTCCTCATAATCGACCCCTTCCTTCCGTGCAAAACCTTTTTCCACAAGCCTAGCTTTGTGCTTGTCAAGTGAGCCATCAGCTTTATACTTGTTCTTGTAGACCCACTTGCAGCCAATTGGTTTGGTTCCTAATGAAGGATCAACCAGCTTCCAAGTGTCGTTCTTTATGATGGCATCATACTCCTTTTGCATCACTTCTTTCCATTCATCATGAGAAGCAACTTCTTTGAAGGAATTTGGTTCAAATCTGTAGACAAGTTCAATTTAGAATCATAAGAAACATCCATATCAACAGGTGAATTAGAGTCATCTACGTCACCTCCATTTTTCCAGTTTGAATTTCTGGTTCCTGTCCTTCCAACTCCATCAAGATGAACACTTTCAAGTGTCTTTGTCAGCCACTTTGGGGGACCTTTCTCAGATGGTCCAAGCTGCTCCGTTGATTGGGTTGGGACGAATCAAGATTGAGCCTCCCAATTCTATCAATTACATCACTTAAAGCATCATCTGTTGTTGGAGTTTCATGCGGGGGAGAGTGTTCTTCAGAATAAGATTCCACATGTTGATCTAGTATAGGAATCCCCCCTTCAAGATGTGGAATATGATTATCAAATTCTTGAAATGATTTTGCTTTTGCAAATCTATCCAAGCAATCAAGTTGTCGCTCAACAACATTGTCAGTTTTGGATGATTCAAGGAAAATTACATCTCTAGATACAACAAACTTCTTATTTACTTCATCATAGAGGTGGTATGCTTTGGAGGTGTTTGAATACCCCAGGAAGATACACTTACGACTTCTAGCACCAAGTTTTCTTCTATGTACCTTCGGTATCAAGGCATAACAGGTGGAACCAAAGACCTTGAGATGCTTTACCGAAGGAACATGTCCCTACCACATTTCATATGGAGTCTTGTTTCTTATAGCATTAGATGGACATCTATTCTTTATATATGCAGCACATAGGATAGCATCAACCCAAAACATTATCTTTACATTTTTTAAGAAGAGCATGGATCGTACCATATTTAAGATTGTCCTATTAATTCTTTCATCTACACCATTCTGTTGGGGATTATAAGGCACAGTTGTTTGATTTTTGATCCCATGTTGGCAAAGATAGTTTTCAGATTCATTTGATGTGTATTCTTTTCCATCCATTTATGAAAATTCTTGAATGTTTGAAAAGCATCAAATTTGTTCTTTAATAAATAAACCCAACACATTCTGGTGTAGTCATCAATAAATGTCATGATATATTTATTTCCATTTGCAGAAGGAACAGGCATTGGACCATATAAATCTGAATGAATGAGTTCAAGTTTTCTATGTGCTCTTGAATGTGAATAATGAAAAGACTGTTTGCTTTGCTTTCCTAGAATGCAAGCATCACATTGCTTAAGTTTCCTAGGAATTGTAGGTAAACCAGCAACACCATTTTTCTTCAACAAGCGGAGACTGTCATAGTTCAAATGTTCAAATCTAGCATGCCATAATAAACTTGATGGAAGTGTACCTTCTTCATGATGAGAATTGTATGAGAAATGTTGTGCACGAGCAGAGATTCCTTGCAGCTTGATAAGCCTTTCTTCTTCTATTCCCCTCATGACAAGTGAGTGGTCAGATGCTTTTCTTACCTCAAGCTTGCCATCAAACATATGAATGCAGTGACCTTGCTGGCAGATGTGGACCAAGGACAACAAGTATCTCTTGAGTTGTGGAAGATATAGAACATGATGTAGAAGAAATTTTGGAAGACCAGGCAGTTTAAGCCTGATTGTGCCAAGCCCTGATGGCTTGATTTTTGATTGATCTGCAAAGTATACTGCTCCATCAACATTGTTAGTGAAATCTTCAAAAAAATCTTTTCTATGAGTCATGTGGCAGGTTGCTCCTGAATCAAGCAACCAATCATTTTTCCAAGAAGCAAGTGAAGCATTAAATAAATCTTCATTTACTCCAATGTTACATTGTGCCAAAACATAGTGAGTGGATTCAGGTGCTTTACCTTTGTCTGTATCATCAGTTTTACCTTTCTGTTGGTTTCTTTTCTGCTCAATTTTGTCCCATGGTAGCTTGCATGTAGAGGCATCATGTGATCAATTTCTTTGGCAGCATATGCAGTGAAAATCTGCCTTTTCTCCTTGAGAATGTCTACCCCCCTACCTCTGAAATATCTTCCTCTTCTTCTTCGACCACCTCTTTCTCTTGTAGAATCTTGAGCAGGATGCTTTTCTTTATGAGCAAGGCACACAACCTCTTCAGAAGATCAGGGGCTGTCTTCTTTCCAAAAGCTTTCTCTCTTTTAGCAAACTTTTTCACAAGAGAGTCAAAGGTTATATCTTTGAGATTTCCATTTGCTTGCAATGACTCAAGATAATTGGAGTAAGTAGGATGAAGTGCCTTGAGAAAAGCGATAAGAGGAATATCCAATTCAACCTTAGTGGATTTGATATCATGCATTATAGACTTTACTTCAGATGCAAGAGCAAGAGAATCATTATTTTGCAGTTCAAGAGTGAAGAGTTTAATCATGAGTTGAACAACTTCAAGTTTAGAATGTGATTCATAGAGTTCTTTCAGCTTTTGTAAGGCTTCAAAGGCAGTTGAATACGAAATATGGTGACTCACCTCTTCATTTACAGATGGTGTGATTAATGCATAAGCTTTGCTGTTCTTGTTTTCCCAAATGATGAGTTCTTTGTCTGAGGTAGGCTGTACAGGTTCATTGTCTCTGTCTCCGACACACACTCCTTTCCACAACTCATTGAAAATGAGGGTGTGTTTTACCATCTAGGACCATTCAGGATAGTACTCCTTGCCAGTGAGAACTATTCCCACCATGGATATGATTGAATGCATTCTGTAAAAAAATTATTTCCGCTGATAGAAAAATACTTCTGCTGAAAAAAATGCACTCTAGCAGCAATATTCTGAAAAATGAAATTATGGTAGCAATAGGAAAAAGGTATTATTGCCGGAGGTATTATATGGAGGAGTGGTATGGAGGAATGGAATGGTGCAAATACCATGTCAGGTTCCACACAATTAATAATCATATATGGGAATCATACCACTGCACAATACAAGAATACAAGAGTCATAACACAACAGACATCAACCACTCATTATACGGGAGTCATTCATATATATGGTATACGCCAACAGAGGAGCAGGACATATTATGGTTGAACATTATGGAACAACACCAGCAACATCGCTTCAAAACACAGGAAGAGCCCTTCTCAATTTGACTTTACATAAAAAAAAATTGGGTCAATCCAATGAAATCCTCCTCGAATAACTGACAGAAGGTCTGAGTTACGTAAAATTTATCTCGAGGGTGACTTATTCACATGAATTTGTCAAATCTGGTTTGGCACAATCCTTCAAATAACGCACAAGAAAGGCACTGGTAATATCTAGCTATTATAAATTTGTGTTGCAGCTTGTCAGAACATTACATTACAAACAACAAGGAAGTATGAGCGTGGGAGCAAGCGTGGTTCACTGTGTATGAGCGTGGGAGCAAGCGTGGTATGGTTAAGTGGTGTTGCTGTATTAACAACACTGTAACAGCATACTGTTCACCTTGATGAGCTCGACAGAATACCAGCAGATATACAGACAGCTCATTTGGCTTCAATGCAGTAGCATTTAATCTTCACAGCTTTCACACAGACAGCTCCTTCGGGCCAATGGGCGAAGACCTCGCAACAAACAATGAACCCTTCGAGATTAGGAGACCAACAATCGACGTCCCTCCGAGAATTTCTGAAAATAGTGCCATTTCCGTTGTGGGGGTTACGGTTTGAATGGGATTCGAATTAGCTTCTGAGCTCTTTAAAGCTCCAGAGATCTTTAACTAAAAGAAAGGCCGACGGCTTTGGACATGCAAGTGGCAAGCAGAAACAAACTTTGTGTTTATGGAATGATGGGGACCATAAAAAATTAAGCAGGCAAATGCTAAGGAGGACGTGCTCATGCTTCAAAATCTTGAGCCAAAAAACCCATCTAGGAAACCCCTGACAAGAATCGTTGTGCAGGACAGTGAAAAAACGAACTGTCACCTACAAACCCGCAACAGCAGGCAGTGTCAGGAGTAGCTAATTATATAGAGGAGCAAGGAAGGCAGTGTCGGGAGCAGCTAATTATATGAGCAGCTAAAATGTCAGGCACTGAATTATATGGAGAGTAGAGGAGCAGACTAGGGAGTTACAAAGGACATAAAGGCTAAAAAAGGAGCTAGCTCTGATACCATGTCAGGCCAGGCAGTAACTCCATAAGGCAAAAATGATTCATGTGTTTTATTACATCAGGTAGGTCTTCATTATATACATGAGGGAGAGACTGTTCAGTTCATCTCCCGAAGACTGTTCATATTTCTAATTTATATATTTACATAAATTCACCCAGTCACAAGGATTAGGTGTCAACAGAGTTACTCAATCCATGTTAAGTGTGTTAGTCATCTCAGGACTCACAATACCTAAGAACAATAATAACAAAATAGATGATGATAGGGTGCTATGTTAAGAGACTCCATTGTGAAAATGTCATTGGTTGGAAACCTCATGTGAAAAAAACCACTACTATAATTTTGAGTTACTCAAGCCATGTTAGGTGTGTTAATCATCTCAGGACTCACAATACCTAACAACAATAATAATAAAATAGATGATGATAGGGTGCTATGTTAAGAGACTCCACAGTGAAAATGTCACTAGTTGGAAACCTCATGTGAAAAAAATCCACTGATATAATTTTGATGCCTTAGATATCACTCTTAATCAAGCCAAGGGTTAGTTATATTAATCATCTTAGGACTCACATTATCTAACAATAGGAACAATGACAACAAAAATAATAATATTAATATTAAAGTTATAATTTAATTAGTTCTTTAGATTTTTGTAAGTTTAGCAATGTAATGTATAATAAAGTAAGTATTTTGATGCTTATAATGGATTGATTCATATCACCAACTTCAACATAGTAAGGTCAATCTCAACATGCTACTTAGAGTTCCTCTAAAAATTTTCCAACTTCTCCAACTTCTTCCAATTTCTGCGTCTAAGATTGTTGAATCAATTTTCACCTCCCAAGTTGGGATCCAACCATGGTCCTACCAGTCACATCATTGATTCCAACTCTTTTTTTTGGGCAATCATTTACTACAAGGCCACTATGGAATTCTTGATTTCCAAATCTTTGATTCTGCATTTAACACATTGGCTTCTGCACACTGCCAAGGAAACCAACACAAATTAAATTACCTGCATCTTTTTCAGAGCCGTCGGACAATTTCATTCTGATAAGTTCTATGGTATCCTCCATTTCCTCATGGTCTCTTTCATCATGATAAGACATAGATCTTCTCAGTGCCCGGCCACCACTCTACACTCTGAAAGGCTATGTCTTTTAAAAGGAGCGGAACCAGTTTTCATCACGGAAGGTACAAACAAATCTGCAAAGGTACACCCATATTAAATCAGTTTCCAATCTACCCTAATGCTAACTCTAAATTTCTAATGGTTAAATAATGTTTGCAATTTACTGTAACTCTAAATTTCTAACAGTTCAAATTACTTATAGTTTTGGTTCCAGGTTTATGGGAACCCATTATTTTTAAATTAGGATTTTTTGTTGCTATTTTCAACACATCCAGTGCAAATGGTGCATGGAGTTATTAAGCTATAGAATGAACCATTTGGAGAGGTACCATGGTTGGCAAGTGTTGGAAATAATACTGAGAGGGGGGGGGAGCAAGGGGGGGTGAATCAGTATTATTAAAACAATATAACTTTTTCATTTCCATATTAATATTCATATACACTACTTCAGTTAAGGCAAACCGCATATATATCCAATTGTGTGTAATGCAACAAGTGTATATCCAGTAAACTTATGATTCAGTTAGTTTATCCTTAATCAGTGCATCAAAACATTATTAACCATATGAACAGTAAACAGAAGCAGTAAATATAATAGATCATCACACACAAGAAGCACACATGAACACCATGATGTAAGGTGGAAACCCAATGTGGGTGAAAACCACCTGCTACAAGTCATCTCAATCTTGATTTTAATAAGAAACTTCTTTTACAATGGTTCTGTACTGGTGCAGTCTTATACCAGTATGCAGGCTTCTACCTGCAGAAGACTGCAACCTTCTCTCGTTCTCTAGACTCTCCTGGAAGGGAGCTACAACTCCCTTAGCTCTTGTACTAGCCGATCCATTTACTAGTACGTAGGTGCCGACCTACTGAAATGCTCCAACCTTTACTCATTTTCCAGCTGCTACTGGAAGGGAGCTACAACTCCCTTAGCTCTTGTACTAGCCAATCAATTTACTAGTACGTAGGTGCCGACCTACTGAAATGCTCCAACCTTTACTCGTTTTCCAGCTGCTACTGGAAGGGAGCTATCACCCCCTTAGCTCTTGTACTAGCTGATGTACTAGTACATAGGTGTCGACCTACAGAAGGCTACAACCTTCTCTTTCTTCCTCCAAGTACCTTGTTTCATAAATTTTCAGACTGGATACTCCTAAAGCACAACACCATAATCTGAAGGCCACGTTTCATCCAATTTTCATACTGGACCCATAAACAACATTGAAGCACAAAATTGATCATCACAACAATACACCCATCAACTACACCTGCATCATCAATCTCTGAATCACCTAATATTGAAACACTGAAACCCTGTCAACAACACAGTCACCAAAACACAGAACAGACAACAGAACTCTGCAACAATAACCAGATCCAACTGCAACTTCAATTATCATGTCTCATAATGTATATGCTACTATGAAGAACCAAACCCGCGTACATATGCACTTTCAATAAAGCCAACCCCCGTACAGATCTGCAAATATTTACTCATAACTTTGCAGTTGTTTCAGACATTAGTCATACCCAGATCATAACATTCATACAATAAAACATGCCTCAATAATTTAGATCTAGTCTATCCACAATCAAACCATATAATGATAAACATTCCAAGCCTTAAGATCCCAATCCATCCTTAGATCTTGTTCTCCATCAACCGTTGAGATTCCTCCTTAGCTTAGATCAGGCCATGCATCATGAACCCATAACCTGCATACTGGATCTCATACTTCATCAGATATTCAAGACTTTCTCCATCCATTTGCCTAATGATCTTTTTCTCCTTTTATAATCTTAGGCCTTACTCAATACCATGGTCCAAAACCATTGAGAACCAATACTAAGGACCCAATACCTAGGTTCAAAACTTCGGACGCAATACCAAGGACCAAAAACCATAGGTCTAAATACCACGGACCCAAAAATAAGCTTTCCCACATGTACGTGCTTTTCCATGCATGAAAGTGCGTGCATACGCATACGCGAGTTTTGATCAGCAATCCTGTGTGTATATGTGCCTTTGTATATAGTGAACCTGCATGTATAACCTACGTGTATACCCTACTTGGTACATAGCGAACATGCGTATATACGTGAATTTCTTCATTCTTTGTAGTCTGATCATCAACTCTTTGCTACTGGCCTGCTGCACTATGATCTGTCATCTGTGTGAGTTGCCATCAAGGATAACACTTGTATCATAATGCCAACAATCTCCCCCTTTGGACTTGATAGCAAAGCTAAATTGTCGTACGGAGAACTGTCATCTGATTCCTTTGAGTTGTCCCGCATCCCATGTATTCTGCGAGATCTTATATCTCTTCTGTAGATTCATCTAGTTATATATAAGTGAGTTGTTCTTCTATGAGTGGGTTGCCATCAAGTACAACACATGCATCATAATGCCAATAATCTCCCCCTTTGGACTTGATGGCAACAACACCAAATCACTCTCCCCCTTTGACATCAAGGGCAAAGGGCGAACTAAGATATTCTCTTTCCTTGATAAACATTTCATTGTCCATACTCCCCCTAAGTACCTGCTGAAATCTCTGAATGAGCTACCCCTTTTTATATGCCAAGGTGTACCAATATGTCCATGCTCCCTCTAAGTACATGTTGAAATCTCTTCTCTACTGAAGAGTGTTGTTCATGCTCCTCCTGACTGTAAGAAAGGTCTGCAAAAAGATGTTCTACAAGAAGAACATGACTCTATCATAAATGACCTTCCTATCACCAAGGACTCATACATACATCCATCTCCCAACCAAGTGGGGATATACCAGAAGTTTACACATGAAAAATAAGTACATTACATCATTCATCCCAGGCATAGTGGGGAAACCAAAATAGGCCGTTACATGACCTTGATAATAAAAGATATACATGATGTTTATAATAGATACCGAACATCTAAATAAGATCATGATAGTCATCAGCAACTATCATACATAGTGTATGATCTGCTCCATAAGCATCAGTCAATAGTGTTAGGACTCCAATATGTACCATTTTGTTATATATTTTGATATCATTTTACTCTCAAAACCATAAGCTCCAATGTCTTTTTCATTCACTATATCCTAAGGTATATGGAAACCTTCTCTTTATTATATGGTTAATCTGTCTTACATTTAATTCCATAATACTCTTATATTTTATCAATTATTGAAGTGCATTGTTGCTAACATAAGTTGAAGATCGCAGATAAAGTTATATGCCTTGATGAGAACGAGCGGCTGTAGCTGAAACAGCTGACTGAGTTGCGGGAACAGCCGACTACGTTGCTGAAACAGCTGGTCCTGTTGCTGAAACAGCTGGTCCCGTTGCTGAAACAGCTGGTCCCGTTGCTGAAACAGCTGGTCCCGATGCTGAAACAGTTAACTCAGCTGCTGAAACAGCCGACAAAGCACGCAAATTCCGTTATGCGTAATTTGCGATTCTGAAGAACTTTTTGTGGATAATAGCAGCAGGCCGAAGATACGGTTACCTGAATTATTGTAAAGATAGCATGACTGTTGTCTCGGTTGTAACAGTATCTCTTTTTAAAGAAGAACAGAATAGTCTTGTTTTGAACAGAATCGAGATATCCGCTCTTGTGTAAAATTGTAAATGATGTCTCCTCTTTAAAAAGAGGAGACATCATCATTAGAGGGGATCGAACTGTAATTTTGAGAACAGCATTGTGTGAGACAGGAGCTAGTCTCCTTTTTGTATGTACCAGTTTCTTGACAGATGAATAAAGACCTGTTTTGAGCATTCTAGTTTAATTCTTTCTCTTGGGGAATCTTGTGAGAAGGAAAGGGCCCGCCTTCCTCACAAGATCCACCCCTTTATTCCTGTAGTTGTTTATTTCTTATGTATTTGCATTGTATTTAGTTCTGTTGCTGAAACACTAGTTACATGGTTTGTGATACTCTGTTTCTTAGCGCTACATGTATTGATTACACGAGTGGATGATGAGAGCATGTGCTGAAGATCCCTGTACAGAGGGATAGGGTCTTGCTCCATTGATTGCTTTCTTTTACTTGCAGTGTGATTAGAACAGAGAGGCCAAGTGCTGAAGATTCCTGTTCCTGGGAATAGGGTCTTGACCTCTTAAGGTTACTTCTTTTGCAGTGTGATTAGTGCCAGGCAGCAGGTGCTGAAGTTCCCACCAAGGAATAGGGTCCTGTTCCTGCTATAGTTGAATGATTTCTTTTCTTATACATTTATTTCCCTTTTGCTGTAACAGAGAAATCGTGTCTGCTATAAGTTAATTGACTTCAGCTTTAATTAAGTAGACTGTGAATTGATAGATTGCTGAATTTAACAATTGTGTGTGACTTTCTTTTACTACAACATTGAACTGCTTTTGAAATTGAGCATATCCAGTGCGCTATTACCTTTGGAATAAAAAGACCTTCTCGGGTTGACAATTTATGTGGAGCTCGAATTGTGAAAACAATTAGAGCGGCCAACATTTTGGCGCCGTTGCCGGGGAAGGTAATTATAGATTTCAAAAAGCATTTATCTATTTTTTCTAATGTGCAGATTGTATGAGAGGACGAGGAAACCAGAAGAAAAATAACCGCGCAGGTGGCAAGGGCTGGGGAGGACGAAAAACGTTTATTGACGAAATCGTATCAAAGGCTGAATCATCACAAAGACTGAGTTCTCGAAAGTCAAAATTTCAGCGTTCCCCTCAGTCAGATTACAAAACAGAAGAAGTTGTGGGTCCTGAACATACAGAAGAAGTTGTGGGTCCTGAAAATACAGAAGAACCAGCAGTCAGCGCTGAAGAGTCAGAGGAAAGTAGCAGAATAGAAGAACATATCGAGGAGATAGTAGAAAGCGCTGGACGACCGGTAGGAAATATTGAAGAACCAATAGAGGATTCTGACGATCGAGAAAGTGCAGTAGGAGGACCAACAATGGAAGACAACAATGATAATTTCCTCTTTGGAGGAGGACGTACAGGTCCTGAAGAAGAAAGAAGGGATGAAAATTCTCTTTCTACCTTGGGATTTCCCATCAGTGATCTTCCTGCAGGAACAATGAAAAATATCCCATTGTCTGCCCTACCTAACTTTCATGGTTTATCTACTGAGGATCCTGACGAGTTTCTTTTTGAATTTGATATTTTATGCAGAAGCTATGATTATGTTACTAATGCTCAAAAGTTGAAACTGTTTCCAGCCACCTTAAAAGGGAATGCCTTGAGATGGTTCATGAGCCTTGGGAGCCAGGTAATCACAACATGGGAGCAAATGAAACAAAAATTTCTGCTTAAATATCAGGACTACTGCCGGACAAGAGAGAAGAAGGATGAATTATTCAATATGGCACAAAAATCGGATGAAAGCTTGGAGGACTACATCGAAAGATTGCAATACAACATACAGAGATCCGATCATCCAGATATAAGTAAGGAAATTCGTAAAACAATATTACTTAGAGGGTTAAGGGATGATTGTTTAAATATGTTAAATATGCTTGCTAAGGGAGATATATCTAAAGAATCATATGATGAGATTTGTGAACTTGCTAAAAGATGTTCTAGGGGAGCTGCAAGAAACAGAATAAGAGATTCCACCTATTCAAGGGTACAGAAATCAGCCAATGGAGGAGCAACAAGAGCAGAGATAGGTAATTTTCTTGAAGAATTTAAAACCGAAATGCTAAGTTCTTTTGCTTTGCAGATTGACACTTTGCAGGTTAAGAAGAAGCAGGCTGAGGCAGAAGCAACTCTGGCTGTCTACTGCCCGAAATGTAGAGATAAACATCCACTAAGGGAGTGCCCAAGAGATAAAGTACCAGTTTGCACCCTTTGTGAGAAAGATCATGAGACAGAACAATGTCCATCTCTACCGGGGATAAAAGCAGCGATGAAGCCAACAGAGGAAGAAGCTGAAGCAGTCTACCTGCTAACTCAAAGAAGACAGTGGCAACCTAAAGGGCAAGGTACGAATTCTGGTATGCCATTTAATCGTTGGAACAATTATTCTGCTTTTGGCCAAACAGGCTACCCCTCCTTCAACCAAATGCAATATCCACTTTTCAATCAAATGAGTTTCCCACCCATGCAAATGCAAAACCCTCCCTTTGTTGATCCTTCAATGTGGACTCCTTGGCCTCCACAGCAACCACCTCCTTTCAATCCTTGGAACCCAAGTTGGAATAATCAATCACTTCCATACCCAAATCAGATGCCTCAATTCCAACAATCACTCTCTCTGCCATCAAATGCCCCACCAAACAACCAAATGAGACCCCAACTACCCGCGCAACCAAATCCTAACCCCAACAATAAAGCTGTGCAAGTTATTGAAATTCAGAATCAGTCTATATCCCCTACTATGCAATGTAATGATATTCATTTGAGATCTGGAAGAGTAGTAGAGCCTATTATTGATGATATAACTGACTCAGATAAAAATGAAACCGAAAAGCAAAAAGAAGCTCAACCACCTTCTAACAAAAATGCTGAATCAACAGAACCTCCATTCCCCGAGCGTTTGGTTTTAACCAAAACAACTGAAACACCTGCTTTTAATTTTATGGGGGAATTGCAAAATTTGTATATTAAGATTCCACTTTTACAAGCATTAAAAGATGTACCAATTTATGCCAAAACATTAAGGGATATTTGTGTCAAGAAACCTGGTAGGAAAACCAAGGATCCCCTTACAGTACATGTGATGGGAGACTTGTCTGCATTAATGTCCGGAAAAACCCCTCCTGTAAAATATGGTGATCCTGGCCATCCTACTGTTACAGTTCAGATTGGTAAAGCAGTAATCCCCCGGGTTTTGGTAGATTTAGGTGCAGCAATTAATATAATGACTCTGGAAACTTCACAATTGTTACAGCTGAATAACACAATCAGAGATACACCCACCATTTTAGAGTTAGCTGACCGTTCCACAATTAAGCCAGAAGGGGTTGTTGAAGACCTGCTCATTTCAGTTGAATCCTGGAAATATCCAGCTGATTTTGTTGTATTGCAAACTAAAACAAAGCTGGGGGGACATCCCTTAATTCTAGGAAGGCCATGGTTGGCCACAGCTGATGCATTTATAAGTTGCAGATCTGGTTCAATGACAATTTCTAATGGTTATGAAACAAAACAGTTAACTCTTTATCCTCACGCTACGCCAGTAGTTAATAATGAAGATTCTATATGGATGGATTATGATGATAATGCTGTTCAGCCGATTCTAACTATAGGACAAGCTTTAACTCTTAAAGACAATACAGAAGATGAAATAATCAATAATTTTATTTGTGAACCTTCTTCTGTTATTGCTGAAACACACAATCAATTGACTGCAATTTTTGAAACTGATATACAAGAAAAGATTGAACCTGAAGATTCATCTCAAACTTTAAACACGATCCCATCTAAGAGCGTAACAGTTGAAATTGAACCCGGTAAGACATTAAACATAAATCCTGATTTAACAGACACTGAAACAGAGCAGCTAATGAAGTTATTACACAAATATAAGGAGGCATTTGCCTGGGATTACACGGACATGAAAGGTATTTCTTCGGAATTATGTACTCATAGAATTTACATTAAAGAAGGATGCCGACCTGTTTGTCAACCCCAAAGACGGATGAATCCTAATTTACGAGAAATTGTTAAAGAAGAACTTCAAAAATTGCTTAATGCAGGGTTTATATACCCCATATCTGACAGTGAATGGGTTTCCCCGTTAGTAATTGTTCCTAAGAAAAACGGGAAATGGAGGGTATGTGTTGACTATAGAGCTTTAAACAAAGCTACCCAAAAGGATCACTTTCCCTTACCTTTCATTGATCAGGTGTTGGACAGTCTTGCAGGGAAGAAATTCTTCTCTTTTCTAGATGGATTCAGTGGTTATAATCAGATAAAAATTGCACCCCAGGATCAAGACAAGACCACTTTCACCAGTCCTTGGGAAACTTTCGCCTATAGAGTTCTCCCATTTGGATTATGCAATGCACCAGCAACCTTTCAAAGAGCTGTTATAGGAATTTTCTCAGATATGCTGAATGACTGTATGGAAATATTTATGGATGATTTTACCCCCTATGGTGTGTCTTTTGAAGAGGGATTACAAAACCTTGAGAAAGTACTAAAAAGATGTATTCAAGCCCACCTTTCCTTAAGTACCGAAAAATGTCACATGATGATGAGTGAGGGAATAGTGCTTGGACATTTTATTTCATCTCTAGGTATTCAGGTAGATCCATCTAAAATATTAGTCATTCAGAATCTTTCTGTTCCTAAAACTCAAACTGATGTGAGAAGTTTTTTAGTACATGCTGGTTATTATAGGAGATTTATTAAAGATTTCTCTAAAATAGCTTCTCCATTGTTTGTATTGCTTATGAAAAATGCTGAATTCAAGTGGACTAGTTCTTGTCAAAAAGCTTTTGAAGAATTGAAGCATCAGCTGTCTACTGCTCCTATTTTGAGGGGGCCTGACTGGAATCTTCCATTTCACATATCCTCTGATGCTTCAGACAGTGCTATTGGAGCAGTCCTGGGACAAGAGGAAAATCATCTTCCTTATGCTATATACTTTATCAGTAAGAACATGACCTCTGCTGAGCTTAACTATACAGTTACCGAGAAAGAGTTCCTTGCAGTAATCTATGCCATTAATAAATTCAGACACTATATTACTGGTTATCCTACGTTTGTGCACACTGATCATTCAGCTATTAAATACTTAATGAACAAATCTGTTACAAATGCTAGAGTTACCAGATGGCTATTACTATTGCAGGAATTTGATATTACAATTATAGATCGGCCTGGTAAAGAAAATGTGGTGGCTGATTTTCTTTCACGGTTAAAAACTGATAATGATATTCCAGTGGATGATAGTTTTCCTGACGAATATTTGTTTGCAGTTTCTGCTCATTCTCCATGGTATGCAGATATTGCTAACTACTTGGTTGCAGGAAAACTACCAGCACACCTGTCATATAGGGAAAAGAGAAGAATTGTTCAACAAAGTGCCAGGTATAGCTGGATCAGCGGATGTCTCTTCTATACTGGGCTTGATCAGGAGATTCGAAGATACATTAGAGAAGATGAAGTGTATGACATACTGAAAGCTTGTCATGATGGCCCTTGTGGATGCCATTTTGCTGATAAAAGAACAGCGCATAAAATTCTGAGGATGGGTTACTATTGGCCCTCACTATTCAAGGATGCAAAGAAGTATGTAAGGGCTTGTGATAGCTGCCAGAGAATGGGTCAACCCAATCATAGAGACCAAATGCCACTAAACCCCCAGGTAGTTTCTGAACCATTTGAAAGATGGGCCTTGGACTTCATAGGACCCATTAACCCTCCATCCAATCAAAGAACCTATATATTAGTCTGCACAGACTATATGACTAAGTGGGTGGAAGCCAAAGCACTTATTAGAGCCAATGAAGAGGCTGTTTTGTCCTTCTTATTTGAAGATATTTTCACTAGATTTGGAATCCCCAGAGAGCTAGTTACTGATGGAGGACCTCCATTCAATTCTCATGGTTTTAAATCTACTCTTCACAAATATCATATTCAACATAGAATGACCACACCATACCACCCCCAGGCCAATGGGCAGGTGGAAAGCACAAACAAAGTTTTAGAAGCCATTCTAACTAAAACAGTAAAGGACAACCGAAAGGATTGGTCCCAAAGGCTCCCTGAGGCATTATGGGCTTACAGGACTACTTGGAGAAACACTACCGGTTTTTCTCCCTATGAATTGGTTTATGGTAAAAATGCTATTTTTCCTGTGGAATTTGAAATTAAAACTTTAAAGACTGCCTTAGCTGTTAATCTTGATTTGAATGATGTGCAGACAGCTAGATTGCAGCAACTTTTGGAGTTGGATGAAAAGAGATTGGATGCCATTCACCAAACAAACATGATTCAGCAACAAAGGATGAAATGGCATGACAAAATTATCAAACACAAGCAGTTCCAAAAAGGTAATTGGGCTTTGCTGTATGATTCTCGGTTTGAAAATTTTCAGGGAAAGCTACGTACACGTTGGCTTGGACCGTATGAAGTAGAAGATGTCTTTCCAAACGGAATGGTAAGACTTGTAACAATTGATGATGCTAAAACACCTCTACTAGTCAATGGCCATAGGCTCCGTTTATACGAGCGCCCTGTTTCTAAAGAAGATTTCAAGACTGCTTGCATGACTGATATTCATTATCTTTTTCCAGGGGAGTCTTCTGCTCCTCACAGCACTTAATTTTCTGCACTATATTTTTAGTAGTAGATTAGATTTAGCACTAATAATCCCTGTCAAGGATTGGCATGTTACAATTGAATTTTGCAGATTCTGGAAAGGCAATAAGGAGGACAGATTCATCATGAGAAGATCTGAAGCTTTAAATCAAGAAGCTTCCGCCCATCATTTTATCCTCTTCCCTAAAGTAATATCCCTCCATTACTTCTATCATTCCCACCACTCCCGAAATATCTTCCTTCAGTCTGTGTTACCCATCCCTTACTGCTGAAATAAACCCTTATCATTCACAGACCTAAGTCAGTTATCACAATTTTCTGATTTTTCCCGTTGCTGAAACACCCGTTTCAGCAACGTAACACCAATTTTTCCCGTTGCTGAAACACCTGTTTCAGCAACGTAACACCAACTTTTTCCGTTGCTGAAATACCTGTTTCAGCAACATATCATTGATTCTACCCATTGCTGAAACACCTGTTTCAGCAATACATTATCAATTTCCTCCGATTGATGAAACACCTGCTTCAGCAATGTATCGTTCATTTGTCAATTGCTCACACATCACTCTCAGCAACTTGTTATTATCAAAGCAGCATCTCTCTTTGACAACATATAAGCTTTCTGGTCCTTCACGATCATACTTCAGATCCTTTTGGTGAAAATTATTTGCAATAGACCAGAATCAATTACACAGACCCTTCTATGATCATTCAAGGCTATTACAACCGACACTTCGAATTATTAATTAAAGGTAAAGTATAAGGTATATGGTTTTAATGTAATTCGGATAAATCATATTAAAAGAGAGGATTTCATTTCATAATGATTGCATATCTCCCCACGTCCAATCATTATTATACCATACGTAGGGGGGGGGGAATTCCAAAAATGGAATGATTATTTCGCATGCACCAACCTGCCGCCTGTTATCATATCCATTTTTGCCGTCATTTAGACTACGCAACCATTGTTGCAACAACTAAGTCTGATCAGGGTCTGAGAATACTGAATTGTGCCTCTGCGGAAAAACTTAGAGCTTTAGCCATGGGAAAGGCGGCCATTAGAAATGAGCCCGGCTCCATAAGTCTTCTACAGCTCTTTCCTGAAGCATATCAGATCTTCCAACAAGCAGGGTGGACAGCATATTTTGAAAGGTTGGGAGATTTTAACGCAGAAGAAGTATTAGAATTCGCACAGAACTTTGAAGGCAATTTCTCAGTGGTCCGAGGGGTTCGCATTTCAGTGACAGAGGATGACATAGTTCAGGTATCAGGGTTGCCAGCTGAGGGCATTCGCTGGTTTAGCAGGAAGACGGTTGTTCTTAACGCGCAGCAAGACTTTTTGCGCCCGGACGAGCAAGTGGAACCTAGAGGCCGCGGGGTCAGTCTGCATTCACTTCCTCAACCATGGCCATCAGTGGCAGAATTCATCAAACACTACCTCACATGCGAAGGGCGTTATCAGGTAGTGTACAACCATGACTTTGTTCTGCTGAATCATTTGAGGAATGGAAGATTGGTTAATATCCCTTATTATCTGCTTGGTTGTATTAAAAACATGTCGTATTATTGTAAGCAAGCCAAATCTCCAATGACATCCCTTACCCATCACCGCTTATGCCAGCTGCTAATACAGAGGGGTTTTGCTCAGCAAAATCCCCCTCTGCAGGCCCTACCTGAAATCCCTCTGCAGGCCCTACCTGAAATTCCTTTGCAGGCCCCACCTGAAGTCCCTCTGCAAGCCCCACCAGAAATTCCCCAACCACCTGAAGTCCCTCTGCAAGCCCCACCAGAAATTCCCCAACCACCTGAAGTCCCTTTGCAAACCCCACCCGAAATTCCTCAGCAAGAGAAAACATCCCAATTGTCTGAAAATCCTCATAAAGAACAACAGGAGGAAACCCTGAATTCTCCCGTCAACCCAACCCCGAGCTCGCCTCAGTTAGCAGAGCTAACACCCTCTACTATTCCTGTCCCTAGTGACGATTCTCCAACACCCCCTTCTTCACCCATTAAGAAAAAAAGGAAAACCCCAGCAGTCACAAGTTCTAGACCACGGACAAGGTCCACATCCAAAATTCCTACCTCTCCGCAAAACCCTGTCCTGAAGAAAAAGCACTCTCGTTCAAGAAAAAGGAAAGGCAGCGATTTTGCTGCCTTCCTACCAAAAAGAAAAAGGACAAAGACTGTTGAGGCAGAATCTACCTCCATTTTCCCTAACCCTGCCACTATTGCATTGAAACCCTTATCCCCATCCCGAACTCCCCAGCCGGCCTCGTCCGAAGACACTGTCACACAAAAATCAGTGCCTCGGGATAATACGACATTGGTTATGGATCAAGGAGTGACTGCTCCACAAGAACCAGTCACTCGCCCAGTGACTGTAACACAAGAACCAGTCACTGAGGAAGAAGAATACACCAAGCAGGTCGATAATGGGAAATGCCCAGTGACTGTTCCACAAGAACCAGTCACTGAGGCAGAAGAATTTACAGAGCAGGTTGTTAGTGAAAAATGCCCAGTGACTGTTCCACAAGAACCAGTCACTGAGGCAGAAGAATTTACAGAGCAGGTTGTTAGTGAAGAATGCCCAGTGACTGTTCCACAAGAACCAGTCACTGAGGCAGAAGAAATTACAGAGCAGGTTGTTAGTGAAGAATGCCCAGTGACTGTTCCACAAGAACCAGTCACTGAGGCAGAAGAAATTACAGAGCAGGTTGTTAGTGAAAAATGCCCAGTGACTGTCCCACAAGAACCAGTCACTGAGGCAGAAGAATTTACAGAGCAGATCAATACTGAAGAATGCCCAGTGACTGTCCCACAAGAACCAGTCACTGAGGCACAGGAACACAACAAGCAAGATGATAGTGGGAAATGCCCAGAAACTGAAATGCCAGAACTAGAGACTGAAATACCAGAACTGGAGATGGAAATACCAGAACTCGAGATTGAAATACCAGAATTGGAGATTGAAACACAGGAATCCATTCCTAACCCGGTGGATGAAACACAAGAACCACCCACTGTGGTACCAGAACTGGAGACCGAAACACAGGAATCCATCCCTAACCCGGTGGATGAAACACAAGAACCACCCACTGTGGTACCAGCATTAGTCACTGAGAAGCAAGAATTCATGACTGGTCCGATAGAGGAAATACAAGCACCACTCACCGTGGTTTCAGAACTAGTTGCTGAGGAACAAGGATTTATTCCTGATAGAGCACGAGGACTATTTACTGTGGTATCAGAACTAGTTACTGGTGAACAAGAATCCATTCCTGGCACGATGGATGAAACACAAGAGGCACCCATTGTGGTGCAACAACCAGCTACCACTGTGCATCAGCAAAATATTCCAGCAGAAACAACTAGCATACAAGGCCCACATACGATGGCATCTCTACTGCAGGAAAATGAGTTCCTGAAGTCTGAAATAGAAGCTTACAAAGCTGAGTTAGCCATGGCTCGAGAGGCTTTTGAAAAAGAACTCAATCTCCATACATTAGCACAAGTAGCCTCAATGCAAAACAGGGAGACATGCATAGAATATATGTGCAAAGAGTGTGGCATCATTTATCAGAATGCAGGCTATAAAGTAGTTGAAATTTCACTCCCTGAGACAATTATGACAGAGGGAACACAAGAGGAATGCCCCACTGCTCCACAAGAACCAGTAGGACCTCCTATGATGCAAGAAGAAGAAGAAGAAATCGAACAAGAGATATCTCATCCTTTGGGGACTGATGCAGCTATCTCGGCAGAAGAAACACTGCCAGAGCACACCACTATTGATTCAGATATTCCAGCAGAAGAAACATTGCCAGAGCACATGACTATTGATTCAGATATTCCAGCAGAAGAAACATTGCCAGAGCACATGATTATTGATTCAGATATTCCAGCTGAGGAAACATCGCCAGAGCATACTACTATTGATACAGCTGTTTCGGCAGAAGAGACACTGCCTCAGCACACTACTGGTGCAAGTATCCCGACAGAAGAAATAATGCCCCAATGCATTTCCTCTGAGGCAGCCATACAGACAGAGGGAATAGTGCCCAAACCTACTACTTCTGTTAAAAAGACACAGACTCGGCCATGGGACCCATTGGAACAATTCAACAGATGGAAGAAGGAACATGCTGAGAAACAGGATATAGTATTACAACAGCATAAGTTGCAATGGCAAAACTTTGTATACACTAACTGGGAGAACTTGGAGCAATTACTGCAAGAGCACAGGGAATATAAGAAGGAAGCCAGACAGTCTAAGGAACGGATAGCCCTGATGTTTTCATTGGTGCGAAAGTTGATGGTTACACGAAAACCTTCTGTAAACTACGCTCTTTTTCTTGCTGAACGACTAGCTTACTTTCAAATTAAATCAATAGCACATGGTAGACCACATGAAGTACTGACTTCAGAAAAATTTGTTGAGACCTTCAAGGAGGCCCCTGAAAGCGACCAGCATCTGCTGTGCGAACTCTACCTTCATAATGAAGCCATGCCTGAAGAAAGAAGAATTAATCTTATTCCAATTGCAGGTGATATACAAATTAGGGCATTTGCTTCATTTTTGTCTAATCAGCTCACTTGGCAGACTGCGTTCAATACAAGCAGTCATAATGAGGAGAATAAACTCCTGTGGATTAGGCCAGAGCTGGTAAGCCCAGCCATGTTTATAGCACAGTACTATGAATTTTTGCAGAAGCCAGGTATGAGCGAGCACATAGAGCAATTACAGGCTTCAATCCTTTTTAATTGTCAAGAGCGTATTCGAATGAAGGGTCCTGCTGCACTGAAGGCCAATGATCTCTTTTGGCAGCAATCAAATAAGGAAAGACAGGATTATCATCCTTTTAACCCTCTCAATTTTCACGCTGCATTGTATAGAGTCCCTAAGTATATTGATTGCATTCAGCATTGTGGAGTCAACTGGATTGGGTATCATTTCCGTTTTCCAATCTTATGGCTGCCTTTAGAAAAATATCAAAATCATTACCTGTTGACTGACGAAGAGGAAGCCTCGGCATGGCAACAGTTGCAGACCAACAGCGGATTCCGAGCTCCTACAGACGCCACTTTCTCCAGCTACTGCCTGAGTAATTTGCATTGCCAGTCCCAGTACTCAGACTCTGATTCAGACGAAGGGGTTGCCTAAGGACATGCAACATTTTTAGCTGGGGGGGATGTTAGGACTCCAATATGTACCATTTTGTTATATATTTTGATATCATTTTACTCTCAAAACCATAAGCTCCAATGTCTTTTTCATTCACTATATCCTAAGGTATATGGAAACCTTCTCTTTATTATATGGTTAATCTGTCTTACATTTAATTCCATAATACTCTTATATTTTATCAATTATTGAAGTGCATTGTTGCTAACATAAGTTGAAGATCGCAGATAAAGTTATATGCCTTGATGAGAACGAGCGGCTGTATCTGAAACAGCTGACTGAGTTGCGGGAACAGCCGACTACGTTGCTGAAACAGCTGGTCCTGTTGCTGAAACAGCTGGTCCCGTTGCTGAAACAGCTGGTCCCGTTGCTGAAACAGCTGGTCCCGATGCTGAAACAGTTAACTCAGCTGCTGAAACAGCCGACAAAGCACGCAAATTCCGTTATGCGTAATTTGCGATTCTGAAGAACTTTTTGTGGATAATAGCAGCAGGCCGAAGATATGGTTACCTGAATTATTGTAAAGATAGCATGACTGTTGTCTCGGTTGTAACAGTATCTCTTTTTAAAGAAGAACAGAATAGTCTTGTTTTGAACAGAATCGAGATATCCGCTCTTGTGTAAAATTGTAAATGATGTCTCCTCTTTAAAAAGAGGAGACATCATCATTAGAGGGGATCGAACTGTAATTTTGAGAACAGCATTGTGTGAGACAGGAGCTAGTCTCCTTTTTGTATGTACCAGTTTCTTGATAGATGAATAAAGACCTATTTTGAGCATTCTAGTTTAATTCTTTCTCTTGGGGAATCTTGTGAGAAGGAAAGGGCCCGCCTTCCTCACAAGATCCACCCCTTTATTCCTGTAGTTGTTTATTTCTTATGTATTTGCATTGTATTTAGTTCTGTTGCTGAAACACTAGTTACATGGTTTGTGATACTCTGTTTCTTAGCGCTACATGTATTGATTACACGAGTGGATGATGAGAGCATGTGCTGAAGATCCCTGTACAGAGGGATAGGGTCTTGCTCCATTGATTGCTTTCTTTTACTTGCAGTGTGATTAGAACAGAGAGGCCAAGTGCTGAAGATTCCTGTTCCTGGGAATAGGGTCTTGACCTCTTAAGGTTACTTCTTTTGCAGTGTGATTAGTGCCAGGCAGCAGGTGCTGAAGTTCCCACCAAGGAATAGGGTCCTGTTCCTGCTATAGTTGAATGATTTCTTTTCTTATACATTTATTTCCCTTTTGCTGTAACAGAGAAATCGTGTCTGCTATAAGTTAATTGACTTCAGCTTTAATTAAGTAGACTGTGAATTGATAGATTGCTGAATTTAACAATTGTGTGTGACTTTCTTTTACTACAACATTGAACTGCTTTTGAAATTGAGCATATCCAGTGCGCTATTACCTTTGGAATAAAAAGACCTTCTCGGGTTGACAATTTATGTGGAGCTCGAATTGTGAAAACAATTAGAGCGGCCAACAAATAGCATCTAGACCAGCAACCTATATAGCATCAACCTGTGACAAGATATGTCTGGATCAAATCATTCACATTATATCATATGCAAGAAACACCATAGCCATCTCATCAACATCAATATCTGCATGATCCAAGTATCATCACTTGGGAACATCTACATCAATCAACCTATGTAAGTATCAACCTATCATCATATAGGTAAGAACTCATCATCATTATGTCTCCAACAAAGCAACTTTGAGTAATCATTCATGTATCCAGCACTATGTATCTTGAGCTCAAGATCATTTGTCAATACTTCTTGATATCATCAGTAGCAATAATCCTCATCCACATGAGCACCAAGAACTACATCATAACTGTATTATACGATCTTTATGCATATGACGACAACAGCATATGAGTGACTCATCATCAAATAATGAAGATGTGTATTCAAGCTTTGTACTTCTCCTTATTCTTGTGAAGATCACCATGTAAGCACCATATATGCATCATTAGAGAATCAACCACAAATTTGACCTGAACATCAACTATGTAACCCCAAGAATCATATGATATTTTGTCATGGATAACTCATAACCATATCACAGTGAGATATATCATTTAGCCATATAAGCATCATTACCAAGGACTACTAACCATAATGCCAACAATGCATTATTAAAAGCATATGCTCCCACTGAACCTGTGCCATCTGTTCACTGATCATGCATATATCACCAAGAAGTATCAAGGCATAATCATCATTATTAATTTAGGATCAAAACACTTCTAAACATCTTACAATTATCAAGAAATCATCAGCAGATTATAACCATTATCAAACAGAGCAAATAATGGACTGAATCATATCAAACCCTCTTCCTGAGCCTGTTCCACTGCTTTTCTCAAACAGACATATACGTGACTGTGCTCTGTCTAACTCACATATATACGTGACTTTTCTTCATGAAACTTGCGTATGGGATTTAGAACATTGAAGTTTCACACTTTTAGTTCCCTCTGAGTATGTTATGTCTATAAATTGTGATGTGCCACATTTTCCTGATTGTACTTCCTTCTTCTTCCATATCTTCAAGTGCGATGATGTTTTCTCCTTTTGATATGGTGCCCATACTTTGTTCTTGAATTCCTTTGCTATATGTCCTAGCTTGTTACATGCATAACATCTTATATTTTTCATATTCCTTCTGTAGCAATCAACATCTTTGTGACCAAACATATTGCAAGAAAAACAATATCCCTTAAAGTACCTGGAACAAGATGATCTTTTTGTGTGATGGTCTTGAACCATTCTACTTCTGCATCTGGCTGCAACATGTCCAAGATTATGACATACATAACATTCAACATTATTCATCGGAGGAGTAAAATATTTTCTTTGAAGAATTTCTTTCCTTGGTTATTGATGGGATTGACCTCTTATCTCCTTGTTGAGTATTTCAGATTATGCATTTTGTGAACTAGATTCACCTTCAACAGATTCATGAAAACCAAGACTAGTTTTGATAGTAGGAGACCTTTGAATACTAAGAATATCATCCAAGATCTTAGTACTCTCTTGAAATCGTAAGAGCTTATCCTTCTCTTCTAAGTTATCTTTTAGAATATTTACCTCAAGTTGAAGTTGCTCTTCCTTTTCACGATACTGATTCTTCATGTTTTCCTCGGCTTTTCTTCCTTCTTCCAACTGGTGTCTTAATTCAAGAACTTCATTTTCTTGTTTTTCACGACCTTGGAGTAGTTCTTTATTCTGCTTATTTGATTCTTCAAGATCTTCTTTTAGCGAGAGGATTGCGGCTTCAAGACTTTCATAGTAACTGGATCTTTCTCTGAGTTTCTTGATTGTTGTGCTCCTTTCATTCACTTCATTTCTTAATGATGTCACTTCATCCTGCAACTTTTGACATTTTTCCTTGAATAGCTTCCTTACCTTGTTTCCTTCCTCTAGTTGAGATTTTAGTTTGGTAATTTCTTCCTTGAAAGCACATTCCCTTTTTTTCAATAGATCTTGTTGATATATAATTTTTTCTGTAAGATTTTTAAATTCTGCCTCTATTTGATATCTTTATTGCTCACCCATAAGAGAAAATTCAGTTGTTTCGCTATCACTTTCATCATCTTCAAATGGATGGATAAATGTATCACCAGAGGATAACCAATTCATACCTGATAGTTCTTTTGCTTGTTCATCTTCATTCTGAGTTGATTCTGAATCTAAAGTGCTTCTTCCACATATTCCCCAATCGATTCTCCCAGTGTCATAGCTCTTCTGAGATGTCTTCTTCTTCTTAGGCGCTTTCTTCTTAAGCTTCTTTCCCATTGTTCTATGGATCTTCTTCAAGCGATCGAGCTTCTACCAAAGGACTTGCTCTGATACCAATTGTTGGAAATAATACTGAGAGGGTGGAGGGGGGGTGAATCAGTATTATCAAATGATATAACTTTTTCATTTCCATATTAAGATTCATATACGCTACTTCAGTTAAGGCAAACCGCATATATACGCAATTGAGTGTAATGCAACAAGCATATATCCAGTAAACTTATGATTCAGTTAGTTGATCCTTAATGAGCGCATAGAACATTCTTAACCATATGAATAGTAAACAAAAGCAGTAAAATAGAATAGATCATCACACACAAAAAGCACACATGAACACCATGATGTAAGGTGGAAACCCAATGTGGGTGAAAACCACCTGCTGCAAGTAGTCTCAATCTTCTTTTTAATAAGAAACTTCTTTTACAATGGTTCTGTATTGGTGCAATATTATACCAGTATGCAGGCTTCTACCTGTAGAAGGCTGCAACCTTCTCTCGTTCTCTAGACTCTCCTGGAAGGGAGCTACAACCCGCTTAGCTCTTGTACTAACCGATCCATTTACTAGTATGTAGGTGTCGGCCTACTGAAGTGCTCCAACCTTTACTCGTTTTCCAGCTACTACTGGAAGGGAGCTATCACCCCCTTAGCTCTTGTACTAGCTGATGTACTAGTATGTAGGTGCCAACCTACAGAAGGCTACAACCTTCTCTTTCTTCCTCCAAGTACCTTGTTTCATAAATTTTCAAACTGGATACTCCTGAAGCACAGCACCATAATCTGAAGGCCACGTTTCATCCAATTTTCATACTGGACCCATAAACAACATTGAAGCACAAAATTAATCATCACAGCAATACACCCATCAACTACACCTGCATCATCAATCTCTGAATCACCCAATACTGAAACACTGAAACCCTGTCAACAACACAGTCACCAAAACACAGAACAGACAACAGAACTCTGCAACAATAACCAGATCCAACTGCAACTTCAATTATCATATCTAATAATGTATACTCTACTATGAAGAACCAAAATTGCGTACATACGCGCTTTCACCAAAGCCAGCCCGTGTATAGATCTGTAAATATTTACTCATAACATTGCGGCTGTTTCAGACATCAGTTATACCCAAATCATAAAATTCATACAATAAAACATGTGTTAATAATTTAGATCTAGTCTATCCATAATCAAACCATATAATGATAAACATTCCAAGCCTTAAGATCCTGATCCATCCTTAGATCTTGTTCTCCGTCAACCGTTGAGATTCCTCCTTAGCTTAGATCAAGCCATGCATCATGAACCCATAACTTGCGTACTGGATCTCATAATTCATCAGATATTCAAGACTTTCTTCATCCATTTTCCTAATGATCTTCTTCTCCTTTTATAGTCTTAGGCCTTACTCAATACCATGGTCCAAAACCATTGAGAACCAATACTAGGGACCCAATACCTAGGTTCAACACTTTGAACACAATACCTAGGACCAAAAACCATAGGTCTAAATACCACAGACCCAAAAATAAGCTTTCCCACATGTACGCGCTTTTCAATGCATGAAAGTGTGTGCATATGCATATGCGACTTTTGATCAGCAATCCCTCGTGTATATGCGCCTTTGTATATAGTGAACCTGTGTGTATAACCTGCGTGTATACCCTACTTGGTATATAGAGAAACTGCGTATATACGTGACTTTCTTCATTCTTTGTAGTCTGATAATCAACTCTTTGCCACTGGCCTGCTGCACTATGATCTGTCATCTATGTGAGTTGCCATCAAGGACAACACTTGTATCATAATGCCAACAATCTCCCCCTTTGGACTTGATGGCAAAGCTAACTTGTCATACTGAGAACTGTCATTTGATTCCTTTGAGCTGTCCTGCATCCCATGTATTCTGTCACATTTGATATCTCTTCTGTAGATTCATCTAGTTATATATAAGTGAGTTGTTCTTCTACGAGTGGGTTGCCATCAAGTACAACACATGCATCATAATTCCAACAACAAGTTTATTGGTATCCTACCTTGAGGGATGGAATGTGAAAACTCATATGAGATGGTTAATGAATTAGAGCAAGTCAACCTCCTAAAGTTAGGTTTAATTGGGTATTTTTAAGGGTTTTCTAATAAACTTGTCTTAGTCAAGTTACCTATGGTTTTGGGCTCCATGTTTATGGGAACCATTAATGAAGAGGAGACTCAAAAAGAGGGATAGAATTGATCTCTTGGCTCATTCAGGTAATTTTTTTCCTATTTGTTTTTTTTGTTAATTTTCAATTTTCAATTTTTATTTTTTTACTGTTTTTTAATTTTATTTTTTTTTATTTTTACTTCCTTAATTTTATAGTTTTTTTAAATTTTGTCATTTTTTTCCAATTCTTTTATGGTTTAGGATATTTTTTTTCTTTTTTTTTAATTTTTTATGTTTTTTTGTCTTCTTTATATATATTTTTATATTTGTTTTCCTAAGTAATCAACATTTAAAACAAGAAAAATAAGACACCTAGAAAATTTGCTAAGTAATCATTATTTCAAAAAAAGTTGGACATAAAAAATTTTGAAGTGTCAAAAAAATGTGAAATTTAAAGAAAAATATCCACACCTAATACATTAAAAAATTTAAAGTGCCAAAAATAAGCCTTCAAAAAAAAGGTTGATGCTCCAAAAACAACTTTCAAAATCACTGACATTTAAAAACAAATATATATATTTGATACAAAATAAAATTTAAAGTCTCAAAAATATGCTCAAACAAAAAGAAGTGTGTTCTGCATCACCACTTTTCAAAATCCAGTCAATTTTTTTCTACCTCTACTAAATGGGTAATCGTATGAGTTATTTAAAGTGTCCAAAATATGATTTGAAAAAAAGGAAGTGTATTCTGCATCACCATTTTTCAAAATCAGATCACTTTTTTGCTACCTCTACTAAACGGTAATCGTATCACTTATCATTTCAAAGTTTGCATTGTTTTTATTTAAGTTGTTTTTTTTAAACAAGCTTTTGGTTTTTATGGTAAATGTACAATGTCAAAATGTTTCTCAAAATGTTATACATAAATGTACTCATTGTGTCAATGTTTCATTTTACTATCTCATTTTATTGATAATTTTACCATGGATGTTTCAATGTAACTTGGATGATTGCTATCTCATTATAACATCACCATAATAATTGCAAAAGAGAACATCACCATAACCTTTATATAAAAGGGGATATCTCATTTCATTAGATTGTTGTTTCATTGAATTTTGTTAATAGCTCATGCTCAGAGTGTAGTTTACTAAGGGTAGTTTACCTAAAGTTTACCTAAAATACATCAACAAAGAAAATTTTCAAATCTAATAAATTTGGCAAAATTTGTTTCCAAGTATTTAATCCTATTTTTTATTATAATTTTTTTAAAGTTGTTTCCTATGAGTATATAACACTCTCTTATGAGGGAAAGGAAAAAAATGGAGTAGTTGAGGATACCTTAAGAGGAATGAGTGCATAAACTAGCTACACTCGTTGACTCCCTCTGGCCCTCTTAGATAGTGTGGAAGTAACATTTAGGACATCCAATGATTCTTCTATTATAAGAAAGTTGTTTATGGTTCAAACTCCCAATAGGCTCTTTATTTTACATTCTGTGTTGGTTAAATTACAAGTAGAGGGGGTGAGCAAATAGGTTTGGTTTTATGTTGCTCATTAATTCAATCTCTCTCGTTGGTAAAATGGATATCTCTAATAGGAATTGTCATAGGGAACTTTCAAGATAGAGTGACACTATGTTCATTTGGCCAACCCTTGTTCTTAATTACCTTCCACATAATCTAGAAGTGTCTAAGAAACAAGAAACAAGTTATGGATACACGTACACACGGTAGATTTTACATTTGTGAGAAATTGAATTTTAATCATAGCATACACATGAATTGTCAAGAAAATCCCTTCTTAAGGTTTCCATGTAATAGGGAAGATTTGGATCTTAATCTAGATCTGCCACTACAAATGGCTATGGTTTAGGTTGGTTAGAGGGGATTGACTGCATTTGGAAAAAACCTACTGGAAAACCATTTAATCAATAATAAACATTGATGATAATAGACTTGGGACCATAGGGTTTGTAATTAGTATGATTTTAAAATTGCCCATCCTAATTCCCTTATTCCTCTTTCCAAGTTTCTTGAAATGAAAAAATCCCTCTACTATTGGATGAGATGAGATATTGATGCTTACATATTCTAACATAGATTTATGGTGGATCTTTCTATGACATGGCCTCATAGGTAGTGGTGAGATAAGTGCAGGAAATCCCATCTTACTTGTACTCAATTCTTTACACCCACAGACACATTTCTTCTACATCTTCAACCAAGGTGTCATGTACCCTAAATTGTTTTAACTTCGCCATCTTTCTCCTCGTCCTTCCCACCTTGAATCTTAGGGTTCCATTTAGGTACACTCATACACTCATAGATAATGCATTTTTTCCTTGGCATCGAAGTTTAGGGTTATGGGAATGATGTTTTTAGTGAGATTATCATCTTTCATAGCTATATAAATGGATCTTAGGTTTGATGGTTCGATATTTCTTACCTCTCCCTTATTGTAGAACAATGCATGCACCCACTTCCTATGCTTTCAAGCAAGCATTCTTACCTATCCCTAACTTGACTTGCCCATTATGGATTGTTTTCTTTGGTAAACTAAATCATAGCACAAGATGGTATTGAGAAGGAATATAAGGCATGATCAAATACAAAATCTCTATTTTTTAAGAGTTATTCTTGAAACCGTTGGATACTCGGAAAAAGGTTGAATAACTATGTGAAGAACCACATAATAACACAATAGAACATAATATAGTTTTGGCTATATAACTCTGATTCTTATTTGTGACCTTGAAGTGACTCAACTAAATTTCTAGAGGGTACATGATTACATACACCCAAATGATGGCATTATTATCATTGACGGTAAAAGAGAAGCAGAGACAGTATAATAGAAAAGGAGCAACAATAAGGAAAAGAAGGCAAAAGAACAACAAAGGAAAAAGACCATGAACAAGGAACAACAAAGGAGAAAAAACAAGCATGTATGTTTGTGATCAAGGCAAAGAAGCAACAAAAGAACATCAAATCTCTGATGGAAAAAGAGTAGATGGAAAAGGAGCAACATCGAAGCAATAAGGCAAGGAGCACCTTGGGATGTTAATGTTGGCTTATGTTGTTGTATGCATATGATCAGTGAGATGTTTTGATGCGAGAAAATTGTTGTGACACAAGGAAACAGAAAGACTCCATGACATCAAACATAAGAATCCACAACAAATAAGGCAAGCCTCAAGGTTGTTTAGGAAACAACATCAAGAAGTGGCCATACAAGATGTTACAGAAGAAATATAGGGCTTTGGAGAGAGATGCATTACTGTCATATGTTGCATACATGGGAGAGTGAATGTTTTACATATGTGTCATGATGTTATAATGTGTTTGTTACTTACATATGTTGCAATTATGTTGATTTTGATGTATTTAATCATTATAGATGGATAAAAATAATATTTGAGCACTTATTTATGTTCTTATATTCAAAATGTGAAGAGTTTGGAAATGAATGAGTGGAAGGAAAAGAGTCAAGATTGTTCACCTCATATTCTTATGTGGAATTCAAACAACCAACAAACTTTCCTTAATAAATATGTTGTTTTTGGAAGCCAAAGATAATGAGATGGTTAGAGATCATGTGAGGGTTGATTGTTTGTGAGTTACGTGGAACACATGAAACTAATGGGAAGCAAATTTGAAGGGGAGAAGAGGATAAAATAAAGGATATATGCATAATTGATGATGAGGTAAACCAACATATTGTTTTCATTTTGTATGAGGGGATTTTGGTCTCCTTTCAAGTTTTGGCTTGATAAATATCAAGTTGGAGCCTGTTGAGGTAGGACCCTAATGTGGGTTGTAACCTACAGAAAACATATGGGAGTTGGAGATTCCTTGCATGTTGTAACTTGTAGAAAATTTGAGGTAGAGACCTCATGTAGGTTGGAGCCTATTAGTGTCTAATAGTCACAGTGATCAAATGTACTCTTTTCACATTGTTGATAGAGTATTAGGTCAACTTTTATGTTTTTCAAATTAAATTTTGACACATCTCGTGGTTGTCAAATGGTCACAAGTCATGTTCTAGGTATCCTTGCTACTCCCTCCACTTTTTCAAGGTCACCATCACCCATCATGGTCATGTCATCTTTCCCCTATCCTAGGTCATCGAAAGAGTTAATGTGTCATCATATAGGTTATGGTCTATGTTATAGACATTTTTGTGCCTTACAGCTCTAAGAATGAAATGTCCATAAACCAAGGGATCCTAAGTCCCTAAAAGTGTTGTTCCGACCACTAAAGGAACAAGGTCAACAAATTACAGCTTCTCCCAGAAGTTCTCCAACAGAAAATGCTCAGAATCAGTCAAATCAGGATCATTTTAGCTGCTCCACTGGCTAGCTGCGTTGCATAGCACCCAAATACACTAGCTAGGTGCATTGCAACGCACCTAAATGCACTATTAGGGTGCGTTGAGCGGGAAATGACAAATGGTAGTGCCATTCCGCGAGGTGGAAAGACAAAGGAAGCTTCCAGAATCTTCCCCAATGACACTTGCCTCACTGAATTCGACCAAGGATGAGTAAGAGGCTCTCAGTCTCCAAGTGGAAGCAAGAACTGACAGAGAGAAGCCACTAATCAAATCATGATCTGACTCATCCTCCTTGCATACATCTATATATGGATCCCTCATCCCAGAGATCCAGAGGCTGGAATTTTGTACTTTGCAAAGAATTGCTGTTGGTTTTGAGATAGATATCAGAGTATTGGGTGATTTATGCTTTGTTGGAGGTGAAGAGGGGCTTCTTTGCTGGGAGGTTGATGCTGGATCAGGAATCATCAGTTGTAACTCCTCCTGGATCTTCTTGTCATATCAATAAAACTATTTGAGTTTCTCCTACATGCTTGTGTATCATTGATGCTTGTTACATTTGTATGTTTAGCTTAAATCTGATCCTAAGCTATTTATGAATATAGATCCATGTCTTTGTGTAGTTTTCTTCTTCTGTGATCTTACAAGAACTTGGTGAAGCTGGGCAAGTAAGGAACCAGGTAGCTGGAAGCTGTCAAAGAAGAGAGAGATTGGATCAAAGGACTAACGCAAGACACAGGTTGGTTCATCCTATCCCTCTTTGTTTATAGTTCATAAAGAAGAATACAAAAGTAGTTTTCTCTGTTTGTTTCTAAGGTAACTGTCACACCTTAGTGGGATAGAGTCGTTCTGAATAGACACTTATCCCGGTAACAAAATGGCGACTCCACTGGGGACGATTGTCTAGTTAGTTTGTTTATGTTTCTCTTGTGTTTGTTTCATAAACTTAGAAGTAGCAATCAAACTGAATTTGCCATTAACAAATGCAAAGTAGACATCTACTACTTCAATCCATTCACTGGATCTGTTTATGATTTGAACAGCTGATTCCCAAATGATTTGATTGCCCTTTGTGATAGCTCTTAGACCTTCTTTAAGTCTACCCTCTGATTGTGCATTACTGATTGCTTTTACTCGGCCAAAACCAAAGACTCAACTGTAAACCTTGACCCAGAACCCAGATAGAATTCTTGTTTCTTCCCCAGCGCAGGTACTGTGAAGAGTTTCTGCATTTCAGCACAGTTTCCGAGAGGGCAACCTGCGCTGCAATCTAGTTTCTCTGTGTTACAGGTGCGCTGATCAGCCTAGCCTTGTGCAGCTGAGGTTCTTTGCTTCATTTTTTTCAGTTTTGTCTCTGATTTTTGCAGGATGTGATCAGTGTATGTGTCTGTTTAAAAACCCCTTTTCTTTGCCGTAATTCCGCCTCCTTTGTACAAAAAGATTGTAGATGTTTTTGTGTGTTTGTTGAGTCTTTTACAGTTTTCCGTTGCAAAAGTAGAATAGTCATACTGTCATCCTTTGATTTAGATCTGTCGCAAGTGTCGATTTTGATCATAGGAGGAAGTTTATTTGTTGTTGACAGTCGATTATGCTTTCATTTTTGCCTTTGGTTTGAATTTGTGACTTTCTAGTGTCGAAACGAGTATTTATTTCAAAATCATAAAGTGTCGTAATCATCTCTACCTTTTGATTTCGAAAAGAAGCTTGTTTGTGTTTGTCACTTGAAAGCAAATTCAGATTTGTACATCAACTTTCTTTTTAGGCATCAATATTAAGAAAGTGAGAAACAAAACACATGCATGTGCATTGCATATTGATAGTCTGTTTGGCTTGATTTAGGAAAGTGCATTTACAGTGTGCTCTTTGCTCTTTGCGAAAAGATTGTGTCTTCCTTTTCCCCTTGTAGACAGGATTTTCATTGCTGCAAAGAGATAAAAGTTTGCTTATCATCTTTAGATTGAATTTTAGGAATTACATCTACATCTCGTGGTGAACTCAAAAGGCAAACTTCATAAGAAAGATCAACTTAAAATAAATTCAATGAATCTAACAACGCTTTGGAACTTAACGCACAACATTTAGAGGTCTAGGCTAGAGACGTATTCCGGCGTCGTAAAGCCTGGTAACTGTTGTCCTCACCGATGGTTGGGTGATTCCTCCACTTTGAGACGATAAGTGCCAGTACAGACTTGTACTCCCACGTACTGTCGAGTATATATTGGGAGACCCCTATAGGCTTAAATCCTTTATCCATAGGAAGCCGTGTCTGCCGCCCTATCGATCGCAATGCACTGAACATAGCATTCGGGAAGATTGACTGCCATACCGTAAAAAGTATTCTGCAATTTTTCGATTGGTTTGGTACTCCCTCTACCTAGATCTCCAGAGCAGTCCCTTTCATTCCTTTTCAGACTCCTTAACGGAAAAGGTCCATCTGAGAACTTGTCACTTCAGGCTCATTAAAAATCGAAGGAGACTAGAGTCATCTTTTGTTTTTTCTCGACTCTTAAAAATTGAAAAAACAAGTTGTGTCAAAGCGTCTAAAATTTATTTTAAACGGAATATTCATCACCCCTTTCCTACGTTGATCTTAGGTTGAGAAAATGGAGTCCACCAACCAAGGAATTCCCCTTGGTGGAAATCCTAGTCCCTTCTCCTCTTGGGGAGATGTTGGTGCACCCCATATTGCCACATTGTCACTTCCAGGACTGACAATTGGCTTGCCGGTATGGCTCTTCTCAACCAATGTTGTTCAGAACACCACTATTCCTGAACAATCGAATCAGCAATTAGACGAGTCCAGAGTTGCCCACCAACCTTCTACTTCCTTTAATTCTTCCTCTCCTCCTTCCTCTTCGCTTGATGGAGCCGGTAAAGCTAAAAGCCAAGCTCCTAAGGAGAAGAAGGAAAAGAAGAAGAAAGAGAAGAAGAAGAAGGAGCCAAAGGCGAATATGGGAAAACGAGTGTCGTCTAACGAAAATCCACACACTGCACCGACCAGGCCTAAATAGCCATGTGCCATTTGCAAAGGAGACCAATTTCACAGAGATTGTCCTTGCATCCCTCAGATACTAAGGGACTGGTCTCCTCGTTTGCACAATCTGGTGTCATCAACCTCTGATGATCATGTTGAAAGCACACCGTCAACTAGCGAAAGTGAAGCCCCAGGACAAAAAGGGAAAGCTAGATTTCCTTGTAAACTGTGTGAAGGAAATCATGCCGTCCACCGTTGTCCCTTCTTAGACGAAGCTAAAAGAGTTTTGGATGATCGTCCGGTTTCACCGTTACGACTTCCTCCTGGATATAAAAACTCTTGCCAAGTCCATCGCTAGTTGAGAATCCAGCTGGCCCGTTCAAGTGGTTGGCTGAAGCGCCTATCATTGAAGATAAACCATCTGAATCGATACCAGATGAAATTCAAAAGGTCGAGGCGGCAGTTGACCCGGTCTTGCCTTCAAAGGGTTCATCTTCAGATGATACAGTCACTGAAGAGAACAAGGATGACACCGTCCAAATTCTCTTCATAAACACAGACTTCGACGAACATGGGGCAATTTACCCGTTCCTTTACCGCAGGAAGGAAGTTCATCAGAGCCATACCCGGCTGTCTATTCGGTTCCACCTCCAAGCAACCTAGTTGTTTCCTTCGACTGGAATCAACTAGGGAGACCCCGTTTACCAGCAAGTGTACCATTCTGAATTATCGTTCAAATATATAGAATGGTTATGGCTAGTACCATCATAGATGAGGGAGCTTCTGTGAGTATCCTTTCCTCGACTGCTTGGAAAGCGCTTGGTTCGCCATCGCTTTTGCCTGAAATGAGAAATCTGACAGGCTTTGATAAAGGAACCAGTCGACCTTTAGGGATCCTTGCCGATGTGCCCATAACATTGAGAAGGAAGACAGTTCACATGAACGTAATGGTAGTTCAAGGACCCTTGGATTATAACCTACTCCTTGGATGAGACTATATTTATTGCATGGGAGCCATTGTCTCCTCACTCTTTAGAGTAATGTGTTTTCCGCACGAAGGAAGATTGGTCAAGCTCGTGGACCAGCTTTCATTTCCTGGATCACGCATATCAAATAGTCATATACCATCCCTAAATGGTCTTTTCACGCAAGAAATGTCTCAATCTCCAGTCCGTCCTCCCGATGAGCACGAGTAATTCGGAGGGATATGATTGAAACCTAGGGGGCATGCATCCTGGTCTGCTTCGGCAGGAAAACTTCGGATATAGGGTAGGTTTCCGCGGGAGAATATGACTAGTCTGTACCCCGTTCGTGATTGGAAGAGGGGTTATTCTAGAACAAGATTCTCTTGTCAAAGTTATGTGAGTTGGCGGGCATCGTCGCTCACCTTTGTTTGTTTCGATAGACATCGCCGAAGAAGTGTTTTGTTTGCGCCGCGAATAGAACAATCTTTGGGTAACCTGTAAGAGGTAGGCCTCTCTCATCAAAACAAAGTGTTTTGCCAGAGAGAAGTAGAGGTAACCTTGAAACTCTGTTTTATACCTGGGGGCATGCAAACCTTTTGGAGTGCAAGCAAAGAGTGACTATTTATTTTTTAAATTTTTAGGACCTCTAACCCTTTAAACTCGTAGGATTGGTCGTCTCCTAACTTGCATAAAGAAAGGATGTGGGGCAAAACTCTAAAAATTTCCGTTTTTATATGAGACATTCTTATCATATGACTGGATTGATCGAGCAGTGTTTACCGCGAGGTTCAAGCTCGTTAAAAAATAAACCCGAACTGAGCAAATGTTTCCACCCGCATTTAAGCTCGTTAAAAAATGAACTATTCCCCGATAAATAACCACTGTGAATGTAGTACTTCAGCCATTAAAGCCTTGGTCGTGTTTGCACCATCACCTCCACTTTTCCATTGGCCGATCATTCACCTCCATTTTATTGTTTACCCATTTTGAGGAACAACTGCAAAGAGTGATTTCACTAGCCATCCTTGTGACACTGCCGTGATTGGAAAATTCCAAACCTTACCTGGAATCAGCTGCTACCCATTTTATCACTCGTTCCTCAAAAGACGAGTCTTCTTTAAGCTCTTTTCAGCTGACTCGTAAAATATGAGTCCTTGGCCTTCCAGCTCGTTAAAGGGACAGGAAGTGCTATCCCTCCTCTAGATTTTAATCTTTTTGGACCTGAGGGATTATTGCACAAAAAGATCGAGCGCTTGTTTTGTTTGGCTCGTTAAAACTATCGAAAATCCATCCCTTCTGTATTGTTTTATACTTTTTCGGACTTAAGGGATTAGATGACAAAAATGGAATTTTGGAGTTACCTTTACGTACCTTTTTAGGCTCTCTAAAAATGAAAAGGACCGAGTTATCTTTGTCGTTAAACTCGTTAAAAAGATTAATAGCGACAAACTTGTCTTTAGACGAGAACGAGTTTCACTATCGCTAGGCTCGTTAAAACATAGTGATGGGTTTGCCCGAAGGGAAAATTATAGAACAAGCATATGTTATCCTCCTCAAGCTTGACAAAAATAAAGAGGTACTGGTCAGCAATGACTGGGGAAAAACTAGGAAGAAAACTCAAAGAATCTTTATTGGTAGCAAGTCGCTCTTGAACATGAAACTTCCACTCCGTGTCCGAGTCGGGTTGGGTTGTTTCATTCACCGATCACATCACCATGGTCACGCCATACCATCCATATTTGGGGTAAATGCTACCAATCCATCACATAAGTGTCGCCGACATGTTCAAGAGAAGTCATCCAGAGAAGTCACCTGTGTCCCATCCACTACCATACATTATACTTCATTCTTTCATGACCGCCATCCTGAACCATATATCATCAGATTGTTTTCACCTCCATTAAAATCATTTGTTCCGTTCCATGTCATTGATGTGGGATTCATTAAGGCCCTCCTTTGATGGATCGCTTCTTGTCGACATCAGCTCATTATCCAAGAAGTTGATCTAGGAACACCCCATTCAGTACTTTGAAGCTTGCATGCCTCAATGGCAAGTTTCTCACTTCCGGCGACAGGTATACATCAATGACCTTCAACCAAAAGATTTTGCGTGGTGTTCGACGCCAAGTCCTTTATTCACACCACGTGAATTGTATTGCAGTACCTTGAGGGTCATCATCATTATCGGTGATTCCTCTCGCGCTTGTTAACAGTTTACATCATTGACTGGTAATCAAGCGATGTCTTTCCATGTTCGACTTCAAAACATTTCTCACATGGATCGACTTGTACTTCGAGTGAAGATCGGACGAGATTGAAGACCCCGGATCTAGTTTCATCCATCTGGGCTGCGATATATATTCAGGAAAATAAAGACATTAAATGTACAGCATTGCAGCACAGATAATCATCCTACCAAAAGGATGATGGCTCTATCAGAATCATCAGTCTACACTCAGACGATTTTCTGTCCTATGTACATGAGAATGAATTTATAAAGCTGAGCATGGGAATGCCCGCCTGAGCTAGATCATGAAAAATAGTATGAAGATAATGTATTGTATTGTATCTTATTACAGGTCTCCTCCCAGCATTGAAAGAACTTCGGATCCTCCTAATAAAGCATTTCACCCGATAAACGGCCTCATACTTTAGGGGGCAACTGTTATAGACATTTTTGTGCCTTATAGCTCTAAGCATGAAATGTCCATAAACCAAGGGATCCTAAGTCCCTAAAAGTGTTGTTCCGACCCCTAAAGGAACAAGGTCAACAAATTACAGCTTCTCCCAGAAGTTCTCCACCAGAAAATGCTCAGAATCAGTCAAATCAGGATCATTACAGCTACTCCACTGGCTAGCTGCGTTGCATAGCACCCAGATACACTACCTAGGTGCGTTGCAATGCACCTAAATGCACTATCAGGGTGCCTTGAGTGGGAAATGACAAATGGCAGTGCCATTCCGCGAGGTGGAAAGACAATGGAAGCTTCCAGAATCTTCCCCAATGACACTTGCCTCACTGAATTCGACCAAGGATGAGTAAGAGGCTCTCAGTCTCCAAGTGGAACCAAGAACTGACAGAGAGAAGCCACTAATCAAATCATGAGTTGACTCATCCTCCTTGCATACATCTATATATGGATCCCTCATCCCAGAGATCCAGAGGCTGGAATTTTGTACTTTGCAAAGAATTGTTGTTGGTTTTGAGATAGATATCAGAGTATTGGGTGATTTATGCTTTGTTGGAGGTGAAGAGGGGCTTCTTTGCTGGGAGGTTAATGCTGGATCAGGAATCATCGGTTGTAACTCCTCCTGGATCTTCTTGTCATATCAATAAAACTATTTGAGTTTCTCCTACATGCTTGTGTATCATTGATGCTTGTTACATTTGTATGTTTAGCTTAAATCTGATCCTAAGCTATTTATGAATATAGATCCATGTCTTTTTGTAGTTTTCTTCTTCTGTGATCTTACAGGAACTTGGTGAAGCTGGGCAAGTAAGCAAGCAGGTAGCTGGAAGCTGTCAAAGAAGAGATAGATTGGATCAAAGGACTAACGCAAGACACAGGTTGGTTCATCCTATCCCTCTTTGTTTATAGTTCATAAAGAAGAATACAAAAGTAGTTTTCTTTGTTTGTTTCTAAGGTAACTGTCACACCTTAGTGGGATAGAGTCGTTCTGAATAGACACTTATCCCGGTAACAGTCTAGGATTCACCTTTGATTATCATCATTATATGAGTCATCAAAAGTAAACAAGGGAGTCATGTCATCATTTTTTTCACCATCATGGGAGTTAGAAAATTAGGGAATGAAGTGAAACAAGGTAACATTTCCTTTTGAAGAAATTATAATGTAGTCACATCAGTCAATAGTCATTCTTTCAAAAGTACATATGATGTCATGAGCCAAAGTTGAGTTTATGAGTTATAAAGGAGAAATAAAACATTTGAAGACTTCATTCTATCCTTCCAAGTCTTCAAGATATCTTCTCATCCATTATGAGACTTTCCGTAGCCATTAGAAGTTCATATTCCATCATAAATTGCTCAATTCACAAGCTTTTGTGCCTCTGTTGTGTTTCTGGAAAGGTTGCTCTGCTTTTGTTTTGGAGGCACAAGGAGGGAAAGAACAGGTGAAAAATTTATTATAGAGCTTCAAACATCTTCAGAAAGGTAAGTGGGACCCTTACAAACCCTTTCTTTAGTCAATCTCTTTAGAAAATTGATAGAATCTTTGACTACAATTTTCTGGTGTGATTTTGCTATGCTTTTGCAGTTTCATTGGTTTTTCTTCACTTGAGAGAGAATTTTCCTAGTTCTAAGTCTATACATCCTAAATATCCCTCATTAGACACTACCCACCATTCCCCTCACTCAGTTTCATTTATTTCATCATTTTCTCACACAACCCTAGCTAGTTGTTTCTTTTCTAGACTAGGACTGTGTTTTCCCTCTTTCACCCCCTTTCCCTCACTCAAATTGAGGAATTCCACTTTCATTATCTTCCTAAAACGCTTACCTACTCCCCATAATTTCTTTATTAATCATCCTATCTCCTTTCTCCTTCATTTCCTCACCTAAACTTGTTGCACTTATACCCCTGTTCTGCAGCTAAGTCCCTTTTGCCCATTCTTCCTTGAAACTAGGGTTTATTATCAAAAGAAAAGTCAAACATGGCACACACTAGTGAAAAGAAGAAATTCAGAGGAGAGATCTCCAAATATGAACCCATTAATATGACGGAGGTCAATTCATCATATTTTATAAAGAGGTCATTTGAGTAGGCATGGTGCTTAGGGTTTTGTAGGAAAGTGTAAGAAGTGGGTTATAATCCTCATCTAACAAGTTTGGTTGCCAGTAATTTCAAAAGGGAACATGTCACAATTGTAGGGGTGAAATTTATGGTGTGAGAAGAGATTGTATCTTCAGCGACCGACATCCCTAATGAAGGAGAAATTTGGTTCAAGGGGATGGATTTAGAGATTGAGCACTCTAATACTTTCTTGAAACCATAGTACAAGGAGTCCCCTTCTCATATCTTTCCTAGTAGGAAATTGTTGGACAAATACACCCCTTCGATGAGGACTATCATGAAATATTTCACTTGTGAGGGCAGGTTCAACACGTTGTATCAGTACCACATCAAGTTGCTGATTCATTTCACTTCTCAAAAGTCCCTCAGCCTACCTTACTACCTTTTTAGAATGTTGGAAAAGATGATAGAGAAGGTGCAGTTAAAGGGAAAATATCATTCAACTAGCCTATTTCATCATGCCTTAGTAAAGCATATAGTCATCCACCATTTATCACAAATCAACATGCCATGGGAGAATTTATTGAAGGCAGCTACCCTTCTACCTACCTCAAGTTAGCCAAAGAGTGAAAGCACTCCCTTATCATCATCGAGACCATAAGAAGTTGGATCATCAAGCAAGCCATCAGTGACAAAAACTCAACCTAGAGAAGAGATTTCAAAGACATACAATAGAGGTAAAAGGCTAGTTTTTGCTCCTGAAATTGAAAAAGAAATACCTAGAACTAAACCTAGAACTAGGTCTCAAGAAAAAATGCTGCCTAGGGAGGCTGTCAGTGAAAAGGAAATTCAAGTTGGAGAATCATCAAGAGGCAGACATGATGCACCCTTGCATGATGAAGGATAAGAAGCTATTTATTTTGAGATAGCAGACATAGCAGAAAGGCTTGGAGGTAAGGAGGCAGTAGATGACATAATCACGAAGAATGGTGCTCAAATCAAACAATTGAAGGTTGACCTAGCTCAAGCCAACTACATGATGTCTTTCTTACAACAAGAGAACACGCAACTAAAACAAACCATAGGGCAGAAAAAAAAGCACAATAAATCCCTTTATCAGCAGGCAAATCAGCAAAGGATAAAGGTAAGGTTGTCATTGATGTACAATATTAAGATGAAGAAACACAGGTATAGCCAAGGAGACCTACAACCAGAGACACGGTCAAGAAGAGACAACAAGGAGAAAATCCCTCTCCTCCTCAACCCTAAAAACCTTATATGACTCTATAGTTGTTGAAATTAAAGAGGATAAGGAGTACTGGTTTGAGAAAGTGAATGTACACCTAGAGAATCTTTTGAGGAAGGAAAACAGGGATACCACCATGGAAAGAAATATGGCAAAAAACACACATTTCATTAAAATTGGAAAAAAATTATTACAAGGACATCACTAGAATTGAGATTTTTTTGGTTATTTTGAAATTTTAGATTCACAATTTAATTCCAAATTTAATGAAATATGTGTTAAAACACTATTATGCTAGGAACATGGTTTACAAAGCAAGGATAAAAATAATGAAGTGGAGACTCAAAAGGATGGATAGAATTGACCTCTTGTCTCATGCATCCTTATTTGTTTGAATCCATGGCGTAAAGAAGGAAATGAAGAAAATTTTTGCAAAGTTTTGAATATTTTTTTAGCTTTTTGTCACACACGGAAAACTAGTGCACAAAAACATAGCGAGTACTTGTTGTGCTTTTTCTCAGGAGGTATAAATGCCTAATTTCAAGCATGTGGAGATTGATAATTATGAAAGTATGTCATAAAATTACTTTGGGAGGCTTGATGATGCATAACGTTTTAGGAAATGACAAAATAGTGCCTATTTTTTTACCTTTCTACCACTATTTTAGACCACTCGTTGCGCTTCTAGGAAAATTGACCTCAAGGAAGTGTTTTAGGGATTTGGAGTAGAATTTTCCAGTTCTTGATGAATCCATGGTGTAGTATACACATTCAGCTTTCCAACCATACCATTTGCAGCAAAAAATTCCTCTCGGAAGGCCTCCAAACTTTTGTTGCGCTTGAGCTAAATTACTGTGTTTTATGAAATTCATTGTTTTATGGTTGGTGATGGTCAAAGGTCAAACTTGAGTGATGTAAATGGCTGCTTCATGAAATCATGTGATTTAATTAAGCTTTTTAGTAGTCAAATAGTAAAATAATATTGTAATTAAGGCTTTGATAAATAAATTCATGTAGTTAGTGTAAATCGGGAATTGGTTTCTAACTTCCCTAGTATTTAATAATGGTTAGAGAGAATCGTGAGAGAAGTTCCTAGAAAGATGGATTCGACCCCTTGGAGGGGTAAAATTTTTCTGTCATTTATATGTAGGCTTGATGAATTCAAAGGAATGGTTGGATACTTGTACCTCAGACTTGGAACTAGTGTACTTAACTATTACAGAAATATAATAGATAATTGTAGCTATTTTTATGGGATTATTGTGTTGTTGTTAGTGGCTTTGTTTTTCCTATATTTTCTTATATATTTGATTTAGGTCCGGGTGTGACGAACAACCATTCCAAGACCTTTTACTTTCATGATGTGTTAAATTTCATTTTTAAAAGAACATTAATTATTACATCTGCATGTTGTAAAGAAGAAGAACATGACAATCATCAGCACATGAAAACATAAGCCATTGATAACGGAGTTCGTCCAGGAGGGACTACATCTCTATGCCCTGGGGTCAAGATGGTGTAGGCCACTACATTAAGTGTTATCAATAGTGATGATGTACATAGAGGTGATGTTGATATCATACGAGGAAAATGCCCTCACACAGGTGTGGCTCCAAGAGATGTTCCACTGTAGGAACTCTCAATCAAAAGACTCCTATCACTATGACACAAAATCATGCATGATGAGCATCCTACCACCATGGCATGAAAGGGATATCAATGCAAACATGCATGATGAAAACCTGAGTATCCCATCAACATACATCAAAGGGACCTCAAAACATAACATGAGAAATCATGATATCAAGTACATCACATAGACAATTACGTGTCACATCAAGTAGGAATCATGAAAACAAGTAATAAACAAGATCCCTCATCAACATCAAATAGGGATCTATGCAGCACAATGCTAGAAAAATAAGTACATGAACACACTGCATATACCTCACATCCAGGGGCCATCTGAAGAAGCAGATGTCAAACTGCTAAAGCTATTTGTGCCATCGATATTACGACATAAATGCTGACACCTACATTCAACTTAGAAAAGTGGTTTGAAAATGAAATGAGCAATTGAAAAATATGAATAGACCATCAGATTTGTGACATCGAATAGTGCAAAATTGACTGTCCAATTTTTGAATTCTGAGAAAGTGGAAATCCAGGGCTACAGGAATCTTTTAGATTCCCCCTAAATTCCTCAAAGATTTTGCTACATGGGTGGAATAGAAATTTGAAACTCAAAAGGTGAATATGACCTCACCATTGCGATCCCTGTGGAAAACCATGAAAAATGACAGTAAACTTGACTATATTCTGACATGGAGAAAAATTACCTCCTCGAGAAAATTTCAACGATCATGGTTCCACTCCTTATTTTTGCAGCAGTCATAGTTCCACCCGCATACTGAAAAATGGCCAAAAAATGCAAAACTCTAATGGAGAGATGGACAATTCCATTGCATTCATGGCATTGAGAAGTGCTGAAACTATATAAAATTTGTCAAAATCTAACAAAGTGAAAATTCGGCCCTCCTACAAAATTCTACCACGAATTGCGTGCACTACCTCCTCCTCCCTAGGCACACTGACAAACTATGTTTAAATAAAATTTCATCGATGGATTTTTCCAATTTGGTGGTTGGCTGAGTTGGTTAAGGAGTCTGGTTGATAGGGAGGAGGTCGGGTGGTCAAACCCTGCCTCCTTTTTTATACAAAATTTATTTATAAAAACAGGTTGGTTGGGCCAGGCCCGCCTTGGACAGCCCACCCACCGTACCTCTGCTGGCTCCATACATTAATGGATGGTGGTTGTTTTTTATTGAATGGGTTGGGTTCGCTCCCCAACGGTTGGCCCACGCAACTCCTGCCACGTTTATTTGAACAATCCGGTGGGATGGTTGTGTGGTGGCAGGGTCATGGCCGCCCACCTCGTTTGGTTGTTGGTTCCGTGGGAGAGGTCAGGGGTTGTGGACCGCCCCTCCATAATTACATAATTTTTTATGTGGATAGAGTTGGGGTGGCTGGGTTGGTGGCCCACCACCCTTTTTTTATATATTTTTTTGTTATATTAAAAGAATATGTCATTTGTAGAAATTATCTTTTCGAGCTAAAGGAGTGATTTTAACAAGGTGAAAATTTTGCCTGGAATATGGCTGGAGTTGGCTAGATTCTATCCACCATAAAAAGTCCAAATTTTGTCTCCCTTAACCTTCCGAGTCAGTAAAAGTCAACCGAACTTTGACTGCTTCAAACTTCCTGGTCCGGACTTGAATTGATGAACTGTTCACACTAGCACGATCACGACGATGAGATATTTAACATGAACCTCGTTCGAGCATAATCCAAACACTTTGATTTTTGATATTCCATAAGCCCTCTTTGTCTTGTGTGTGTGTCTGAAGCCACCTGGATCAATATTTGATGATTATATCTTTTTAGATACCATCTATATTTCCCATTTTTCTTTATCTTTTAAGAGTTGAAACATAAATAACTGTTTAATGCTCTATTTTTGTTTAAGATAAACATTTAAGTGTTTTCTTCTAGACAAGTGAATACATGACCTTGCCCACTTAATTCCTGCTATATCTTCTGCACCACACTACAATGAAAAACCAATTGTGCCATTGGATATACCTATCTTGCCCCATTCTATGACTGCAACTGACCTAAAGGAATACTTGACCTAGTTCCTAACCTACTACTCTCTATCGAGCAAACCCTAATCAAAACCCTATTGAGCTGATAGCTAGCCTAAAATCCTCATATTCTCGAGTCACTTCCATTGGTTGTGAGGTTGATTTATAGAGAGCCCTCCTTGATTTGGTAGGGGTAGCTACCAAGTCCAAAGTTGGTCTGAGGTTACCTCTTTGGTTTCCTTTCTCAACCTTGGGAAAACTAAGGAGCGCTAACATAGCCTACATAAAATTAGCTCTAATATGGGAGTAAGATATTGCATTTGCATCACAACAATAAAAAAGTTGTGATTTTATCCCTTTATGGGCTTCCACTTATATCTAATGTCCACATGTGTTGCTATTATGTGTTGATGTGATGTTTGTGGTTTAATTATTACTTTTTGTTTTCATATTAAATTTGTTGGTCATTATGTGTCAATCTACTCATTTAATGTCCCAATTAATCGGTTAAAAGAAAATAATTTTAATGTCCACAAATGTACTAAACTGATTCACCCCCCCCCCCTTAGTTAGTCAAGTTTCCATTACCAACAACACTCATAATAAATAAGGTAATCTTAGCTCACCCATGCAAGACTAGATATTTCTAAATTTAGACTCTAATTTTGGGACTACAACTTATCTGGGCTTAATTGGATGTAATTAACACATTCCAACACTCCCCTTAATTACAACCACTAGTGTATGTTGGTCTAAGTCTCGACTAGGCATAAAATACAATACTTGAGATCAATTCAAAAACTTATTTTTTTTTGCATGTTGATGGAGGTTATCCTCTGCTCTTTGTAGTACAAGTGTTTTCTTCCTTTTTCTCCAAATTTTATATTCTATGTACTTTCTCATTTTTTCAAATTCATCTTTACTGTTCCTTATAATCTTTATCTACTTCTTATTTTACATGTGCTCCTACCTCAACTATTGCTAATTGAAATTTTATATCAACCTTTGTAAGATTGAAAATAACGTCTTTGATTTCTTTCACCTTTTCTTCTATTGTTACAATAGCTTCAACAATTCTCACAATTGCCTTCATTTTTTAGTTCCTTCTTGTGTTGTAGTTATGGTAAATTTTCCATAGCTACTTTCATCTTTATCACACTCATGCTTTGTAATCCACTCTTCAAGAAAAACTAATTCAAATTCATAATCAAATTCATCATTCATTACTAGGTTATTCTCACCTATTCCTACTATTGAAAAGTCAATTTCAATTTCATATGTGATTGTTGAGATCATTCATTGCTAAGATTGACTGCATCAACCTAAACTCTGCAATCTACCTTAAGAAGAGAAAGAAGTTATTAGTGCAGTAATGTTTTCCTTCCAGTCCTATGACCAAGCTACACTCGACTAGAAAATAACATTACATTGAAGGAAGGGGAAATGGACTTGAACACAGAATAACATTGACCTCTATATGCCAAATGTTTTAAGCATGTAGGCTATGAATTTAAAATTCCATGTGGTCAAATTATAAATGCATCATGTATCAATCCCACATCATGTCAACTTGATTAGCGTAGGTGGTATTTTTGGTCCATGTGGCATGTATATGATATTCAAAGAGGACACATATTTTATTTAGAATATTTTAAAAGTAACAATGAAAAATTTCGATTACAAGTATCTTTGAACAAACTTCTAATCGAATATGACTATGGGTCTCATTCATGCAGCCATGGATTCTTTCTGTTACTAAATGGTCAAAGTATTACATTAAATTACTTGCATATGATATTATAATTTACAATTTTACTACGACTAACATAAGAATATATATATATAACTTCAATCATTCAATAACATGCATACCAAATTTTGATTTAAATAAAAATAAATGAATTAATAAAATAATTATTGAGTTCCAATTAAATGGAGACTCACTCACATGTGGTTGTGTGGTTATGAGATAAGTCAACCTTCCATCCCATCAATTAAGTTTATTTTATTACGTTATTGATAAATTTTGTTAATTATAATAATATTTTCAGTAATCTTTAATGTTAGGGTTGTTATAGTAAACTTGAATCAATCAAGTTACTTATGGTTTTGGGCTATAGCTTTTTGGGCACCCATGATTTTTCCCATGGTATTGATCTCCAACATATCCTATTTAAAGTCCAAAAAACTCCATGATTATTTGTCTTCATGGCGAGTGATATCAAACAATAGTGTCTTTAGATACCACAATCTCTATCAATGCATTTTGATCCTAATATCTAGTATCAGAGCCAGAGTGATAAACATCAGAGACGATGGTGGAGAATATTTTGAAAAGAGAGTGCGCATGTGTTATGAATGATGTTGGTTTCTTTTATTTAAAAAATAAAAAGAAAGAAAGAATAAAATAACAATGCCCACTAAATGGATAGAATTTGTGCTAAGAAAAATCATTATTGAAAAGTGAGGATCAGGAAATATATAATGAAAGAGAGAGGTAGTATGGAAAAGAGACAAAAAATAATGGAGATGGAGTAAATGGTTATGATGTTTAATGAATGAGCCATTGTGTAATGAATGAACACCCTAAGGTTTTTGGTCCAAGGAAAGCATTTTCCTAGGAAATGGTAAGACCTGATGTTTAGGCAGACAGGTTTCCTAGGAGCACGCATAGTTGTAAGGCCTTAAGAGATTTCTTAGGCATACATCTTGTAGAGTTTTATTTGTAGATTCAACAACTTATGTGATATGCTAAAACATAAGACAAGAATCTACTCTACTCATTAGTGGAAACAAAAATTGATCGATGAAATCACTAAGCAGAAAGGAAAGAATTTCAATCGCCACATAACACAATATTTTTCTAGGGAAAGAAATTGGCCAAAACCATGGCTATCTATATTTCATTAACCAAAAGATCTGAGAAGAAAATACAATGCTTGTTCAACCCAGATAATTCCTACACAATTACAATGTATCTCTTTACTTCACAAACCATCTCAAGCTAACAGTTAGCCAATTATGTTTTCTGGTAAGCCCCTACATCCTTGCGCAATCCCTAAGGGAATTAGCCCATATTTAATTGGGAAAATCCCTCACCATAACTATGCAATCCATTAGAGGCCTTCTATTAATTGCATGCACCATCTATACAACTCGGAAAATTATAAAACTTATAGTACACTATCCTTGAACTCTAATCTCAACAAGGTCTTCTTCTAAACTAACATGCATGAGTTGTTTATGAGTGAATCTTGAATTAACTAGTGGAGCAATGAAGGTGCACTAGAGTTGCTCCCTAGTACTAAGCCTCCTACTAGTTCTTCCAATTGTTTGAAATAGTTTAATTTCCTTTAACTCAGTTAGACTAACTTAATTAATTACAACTCAAAAGAGCTCAACCTGGACCCTTAAAATTTAGGAATCACTCCACATGACTCTAGATAGACTTTCAATTTGAATTTCCTGAGCGAACTAGGTTAAATTAACTTAGTTAACTATTACAAGTTGCTATGAGAATAGAATTTCAATTTAATTCCTAATTTAATTCGAGGAAAAATTAAATTAGGATTTCTTGTTGCTATTTTTAACATTTCATGTTACTATTTTCAACACTCCCTCTGAACAAGGAATTAAACTCTATCCTGATTTAGTACCTTTTGAATGTTCTGCATGCAACATTTCTCTCTATTGTTGTTTCTACTGCAACTTCTGAAACTAAAAAAACATCCAAACTCAATCAATATGATGCATCTGTCACTAGAGTTTATGACTTCTACTAGATACTACACTGTCTACTGAAAAATTTGTGTTGTTGCTGACTCTGCACTGTGCCATCTACACTGCTGCCAACTCTACTCTGCGCTCACCAGTATCTGACTATTGCCAGTCTCTATCTTTGTCACTCTGACATTTGACTGCATCAACCGCCACTAATCCATTGTGCTACTGTGGACTATGGGATCTCGTAGCAAGGTAATGATCCATGAGAAAAAACATCTCAATGGACCGTACGCAAATTTTTGCACTCTTGGGACTATTACTTCACATCGCCCCACCTCTCACATAGAGGTATGGTTGCATGTCCTCCCTCCACCCACTTGCCTCAAAATTTCCCCTACTAGAGGTCTCTACTTGAGTGTATGTCTCCACTCAATCTCCTATATTCTTCTCTAATTGTGGTTGCCCCACAACTTTCTGAAGTTCCTTCTGAGGCTACTTCTGAGGTTGCATGTTTAGAGGTAATTCATGATCCCTATCAACCACCAAGTCTCTAACCTTTTCCTTTCTCCTCAAATCTTTGCATGCATCTTTGACCTTGAGAGCATACAGGTTCTTCACTTGCACACCGATCTGTGTCACCTGTCCCATGGAAATGTGTCTAAGGAAAACCTTCCTTTGCTAAAAATCACATCGTATCCATGGTCTTCCAATACCGCGATGGAAGCAATATTCTTCTTTAGTCCTAGAACATACATCACATTTTTTATTCTAAGAGGGGAGCCAGACTCCATCTGAAAGGTAACTATACCGATTTCGGTCATGCTATGCCTCCCATCGTATCCAAATTCTATGTTCTTCTTGAGGTATTTCTCCTTCAAGTCACTGAAGAGATCTCTATTCCCCGTCATATGGAATGAGGCATCATTGTCAAGATACCACATGGTTCCCATTATGGTGTTGGCCATGCATGAAATGAGATTGAAATCAAGTTCAAATTGTGAAGCTAGATCTTCAGTTGTTGCTGCTATTGTAGGCTCCTTCTTGCTTTCTTTCTTCTGTGGGAAATTCATGGCATAGTGCACGCACTCATGATAGTGAAAACACGATGTTCGACAAGTCATTCTTCTTGTCGCCCTCCTCATCTTGGGACTTATTTCCCTTGGATTTCTTCTCTTTATGGACTAATGTAAATTCCACTTGCACTTCTTTGGATGAGGCCCCATCTTTGGTGTTCTGCCAAAACTCGTGATCTTGTACCAAGTCATATCACAACCGCTCCCACTCTGGTAGCTTCTCCCCCCCATTTACTGAGCCTTGGTAATTGTGCTAGCTCTTGGGAAGTCCTAGAAGTGCTAGGTTCCCTAGATCATCTTTGGTAACAGTAATCCTGACACTTCCATGGTCATCCCCACATTGGGTGAACTTGGTCAAGTACTTCAGAATTGAGTCACCCTTCTCCATCTTGATCTTTTTGAGTTTGTCTTTTAGTGACAACTTCCTGTGGTCACTATTATTTTGAAATAGGTTTGTCAATGCCTTCCACATTGGAAATGGATTTTCCTTACCATGGATATTCGAGACAATATGATATCGAATTCCTTCTAGGATAATCCTTCTTGTTTTTGCCACACACTTTCTCCATTAACCCAAATCTTTAGCATCAGATGTTGGAGGATTCAGAATAGAATGATCTATGGATTCCTTTGGCCCATTGTCTTCCAGTACTGCCTCCATCATGTCCTTCCAAGCTCTGTAATTTGAGCTTCCCTCTAGGGCATAATAAATTCTCAAACTGTAGAATGACATATTGCACAATCTTAAGTATGAACCTGCAAATTCGATTTCACCTGCACAACAAACTCAAATTCTCCTCTTATATAATGTCTTCAGCACTGATACCATGTATATTTTTACATGTAGATTAAACAACTTATGTGATATGCTAAAACATAAGACAAGAATCTACTCTACTCATTAGCAGAAAAAAAAATTGATTAATGAAAACACTAAGCAGAAAAGGAAGAATTTCAATCGCACTTAACACAATATTTTTCCAGGGAAAGAAATAGATCAAGACCCTGACTATCTATATTGCATTAACCAAAATATATTAGCAGAAAATGCAATTATTTTTCAACCCAAACAATTCTTGCACAAGTACAATCTATCTCTTTGTTTCACAAACCAACTCAAGCCAATGCTTAGCCAAATCTACTGCCTGGTAAGCCCCTACTTCCTTGTGCAGTACCTAAGAGAATTAGCCCATATTTAATTGGGAAAATCCCTCACCATAATTGTGCAATCCATTGTAGGCCTTCTATTGATTGCATGCACCATCTTTACAACTCAAAACATCATACAGCTGATAGTACACTGTCCCTGAACTCTAATCTCAATGGGGTCTTCCTCTGAATTGACATGCATGAGTTATTTATGAGTGAATCTTCAGTTAACTGGCGGAGCAATGAAGTTTCACTGAAGTTGCTCTCCACTGCTAGACCTCCTACTAGTTCCTCCAATTGTTTGAATTAGTTTAACTGACTTTAACTCAGTTAGACTGAGTTAATTAATTATAGCTCAAAAGAACTCAACTTGGACTCCTAAAATTTAGGAATCACTCTACATGAATCTAGATATACTTCCAACTCAAATTTACTTTCTACTGATCGAACTAAGTCAAATTAACTTAGCTAAATATCACAAGTTGTTATGAGAAGAATTTTGGTTTAATTCCTAATTTAATTCAAGGACAAATTAAATTAGGATTTCTTGTTGCTATTTTTAACATTTCCTGTTGCTATTTTCAACACATCCAATGCAAATGGTGCATGGAGTTATTAAGTTTTCGAATGGACCATTTGGAGAGGTACCAAGGTGGCAAGTGTATTGGTATCCTAGCTTTAGGGGTGGAATGTGAAAACTCAGATGAGATGGTGAATGAATAGGACCAAGTCAACCTCCTAGAGTTAGGTTTAAGGGGGGGATTGTTAAGGTTTTTCTAGTAAACTTGACTCAGGCAAGTTACATATGGTTTTGGGCTCCAGGTTTAGGGAACCCATTATTTTTCCCATGGTATTTATATTTAATGTAGCTAATTTAAAGGTTAGAAAACTCCATGATCATTATTTGTGTTTCTAGTGAGTGAGATCAAACAACAATATCTTTAGACGTCACCATCTCTCTTGATGCTTTGTGATCCTAACATTTGAATCTAAATCTAAGCATGCACTTAACACAGTATCATGATTTATCTTTAATATTATTCAACCTAAATCTTAACTAGTCATAAAACATGATGGGTGATTGTTATGAAACCATCTCACAAAAAGATATAAAAGATAGGTCAACGCCTTAGCATTCAGCCTCTTCGAGGGGGCAACCTCCTTTACATTACACAAATGAACAATTCTTGGATGATACAAATGAAAAAACCTCCTTTCTATATACAAGAGTCTAAGGGGTCACAATATAACCAAGCTGACCTAACATTAATAATATAAAGTCACAAAAATAATAATAGAGGGATTCTATGGGGCACAGTAATAACAATACGGGGACAATAGGGGCACAACAATATTAATAAGGGATACAACTACAATAGTAATGGGGTAATCACTAGTATTATAGGGACCTAACATGCCCCGCTCCTTCCAAAAAAGTGTTGTCCTCAACACTTTAGTAGTTTTGGATGCTTCTGTATAAAATTCTCATCCTCCCATGTGGAATTTTTAGCAGATAAGTTCTTCCACTTGAAGAGATACTCCGAAATTGATCGATTTCATAGCTGTCGAGTTCTTGTTTTTGTGACTACTTCCAGTTCCAATATAATTTTTCCTTCCTCGTCAAGTTCTAGCAATATTGTTTGAACTTGGAGCTTGTCACCTATAACCTTATTTAAACATGAAAACTGGGTGCACTCGAGAAGCTGGAGGAAGCTCCAATTTGTATGCCATAGTACCAGTATTTTGCAACAACTTGTACGGACCATAATACTTTGGTGATAATTTATTATCCTTCTTAGCTTGCTTGAGGGACATTTGTTTATATGGTTGTAACTATAGGAATACTGAGTCACCTACATCAAAACTTCTTTCGCTGTGATGTTGATCTGCTTATTGTTTCATTCTATTCTATGCCAACACGAGGTTGTCCTTTAAGAGTTAGAGGACTTGTTGTTGATGCTCGATGTGATGTTCCACTGCTTGAACCTTAGAATTTTCTCTCAAATGTGATGTGATGGATGGTGGCTGATATCCATAAAGTGAAATAAATGCGGTCATTTTTGTTGCAGTATGGAAGGAAGTGTTATACCACCATTCAACCAGAGGCAACCATTTTACCGATTGTGTCTGTTTATCGAATACAAAGCAACGAAGATATCCTTCCAAACATTTGTTTACTATCTCAGTTTGCCCATCAGATTGAAGATGATAAGATAAGCTTTGAGCTAACTGAGTACCAAGAAAAGAAAATAATTATGTCCAAAAATTTCCAGTGAAAATGGGATCTTTGTCACTTACAATAATCTTTGGGTTTCCATGTAGCTTTGGAATTGTTTCCATAAATGCAGTAGAAATTGTACTGGATTTAAATGGATGTGATAATGCACAAAAGTGTGCATACATGGTAAGTCTATCAACTACCACCATGATGACACTCTTTCCCTCGGACTTGGGTAAACTTTTGATAAAATCCATTGAAACCTCCTCCCAACGTTGGCTTGGAATGGATAAAGGTTGTAATAGACCCGGGGTCTTAATTGTTTCAACTTTATTTTGTTGGCAAACCAAACATTCTACCACAAATTTTTGAATATCCTGAGTGCCCTCCTAAGGGAAAAGTGTGCAATTCCATAAGAATCTTTTGTTTGAGTTGGGAATTCTTACAGAGGCATAAGTGATCTTTGTACCATAATGAATCATTTTTCTAGCTAAATATATCAGATGTACTAGAATCTTGTTGTAACTTTCAAATAAGTGCCCACACTTCTTCGTAATTTTTCCATTCCTCCCTTGCTTCGTTTATCCAATCTAGTTGCATAATAGAAATGGCGCCCAACAATGCTTCCACATCCTCATCCTTTCTTGAGAGTGCATCTGCCACCACATTTTTCTTCCCTTTTCTGTAGATGATTTCAAAGTCATAACTAAACATCTTTGTGACCCACTTTTGTTTCTCTTCAGAGAATAATCTTTATTCTAAAAATTATTTAAGGCTATCTGATCCATTTTTACCTTGAAGTGTCTTCCCATTAGGTGGGTCACCATTTCTTAAGTGCATGTAGTATTGCCAACATTTCCTTCTCATAAATAGCTTTGTGTAAAAACTTTCCCTTGATTGTATGACTTTCAAAAGCAATGGGTCTTTCATCTTCCATTCAAATAGCACTAATTCCATTTCCTGAAGCATCACATTCCACAATAAAGGTTTTTGTGAAGTCCAGTGTAGCTAAGACCGGTGCTTGGCACATTTCCTCTTTAAGATGTTCGAAGGCCTTTGTTGCTTTTGGAGTCCATGAAAATGCATCTTTCTTCAATAATGTTGTTAGAGGTGCTGCTATTCTCCCATAATTATTAACAAACTTGTGATAATACGCTGTCAATTCAAGAAATCCTCGCAGATGCTTTATGGATGTGGGGATTTTCCATTCCTTAATGGCTTTAATTTTTCTAGGGTCTACCTTAACTCCTTCATGAGATACAATATCACCCAGATATTCCACCTCTTGTACTCCAAAGAAAAATTTGGATCTTTTTGCATATAACTGTTTCTCCTACAATAGTTGTAGCACCCTGTCATCATGTTCAACATGATCCTTTCAATACTACTTGTAGATTAGTATATCATCAAAAAATACTAACACAATTTTTCTAAGGAAGGGTTTGAAAATGGAATTCATCAAACCTTGAAATGTAGAAGGTGCATTGGTAAGGCCAAAAGGCATGACCAAAAACTCATAATGGCCCTCATGAGTTCTAAATACTGTTTTCGGAATGTCTTCAGTCTTCATTCTGATTTCATGATATCCTGAATGAATATCCAACTTTGTGAAGTAAATTGATCCATGCAATTCATCCAATAATTCAATAATTACAGGAATGGGAAACTTATCTTAATAATGAGCTTGTTGAGCTCCCTATAATCTGGACACATGTGCCATGATCCATCCTTCTTATGCACCAATACTACTGGAGCAGAGAAAGAACTTTGACTACGTTGAATTATACTAGCCTCTAGCATTTCTGCAACCATACATTCAATTTCACTCGTTTGGGCATAGGGATATTTGTACGGCCTGTAGTTTGGAGGAACACTTCCTGGAATCAAATCAATAGCATGATCATGATCACGAATAGGTGGGAGACCTTTGGGAGTCTCAAATATCTTTGGAATGATTGTCCAAGACTTTTTGAAGATTTGGAGAAATAGATGTTTTCGATGTGGAAACATCTAGCGAACATAATTGTGCAATTACACCTCATTGTTCCTTTTATAGAAGCTTTGTCACACCGTTAGAGCTGATTATCTTTCCTGGTTTCCCTACAATACCCCTTAACTCAACTTCCTTTCCTTCCTCAGAAAATTTCATGAAAAGTTCTTGAAAATTAAATTCTATTGTACCCAAGGATTGTAGCCATTAGACTCTTAGTACAACATCAGCACCTCCCATTGGAATGGGAAGCATTAGGCTATTCAATACATATTCTCCCATGGATAGCTTGATATTATGGCACTTTCTAGAGCAATTTATCATTCCTCCACTTGCAACCATCACTTGACACTTTGGTGCTGGATATAGGAAGCAATTCAATTCTTTTGCTATCTTACAATGAATAAAATTGTGGGTACTTCCTGAATCAGTCAGCACTATTACCTTTTTATTCTTGATATGTCCTTCTATCTTGATAGTTTGAGGAGTGGTAATTCCAGCCAATGTATTACCAGATATGGTTGGATTCATTACTTCTTTATCTATGGTTTGTTCTTGGAGTATATCCTCTTATTTTGACATTTATTGTTCCTTATCTTCCTCCTCTTCACAATCTATGTATAATTATTTCTTCTTGGGACACTTATAACCTTCAGTGTATTTGCTATCACAATTGTAACAAATCCCTTTTTCACTTTTTTATTCCAATTGTTGTGGTGTCAACCTTATAGGTTGTGGAAGGCTAGGGGCAACAACACTTCCATCTTTATAGTTGTGAGTGGTAGGCTTCCTGGTTGCCATAATTTTTCTTTCCATTTTTCTTGCTAACCTGAATGCCTTCTCCAATGAATCAGGTTCCCAAAGGCGAACCTCATGTTGGGAATTATCCTTTAAATTCCCTATGAACACATCAATCCTATGCTCCTTTGGAATATATTTTACCTTTATGTTCAATTTTTGGAAGTCCTCAATGTGATCCATCATTGAACCCTTTTGTTTGAGACTTATCAATTGGCTAAAAAAAGTGTTGCTTTTTGTATCCTCATAATGTGCTATCATTTCTTCCGTAAAAATTTCCCAGGTGACAATTTATTTACTATAGAAAAGCCATTGATACCATACAAACTGATTTGGTTCCAAATATAAACTTGCAATACGTATCTTTTGTGTGTTTTTCACATTATGGAGATCGAAAAATTGCTCCATTTGTAGTATCCATGTTGCGGAATCCTTGTCATCAAACATCCTCATATCGATTTTTGGAATATGGTGGTTCTTTGATCCAATGTTAAAGTCTATGAAATCATGATTAAAATTTATTTTTTCCTCATCACGAGTTTCCTTTACTACCCTTTCACCATTAGTAAGTATTTCTTGTAGAAACTTTGTCAAACCTATCATCAAATCTGTCTTCAAATCTATCTTCAAATCGTCCATCTTAGCTTCCATGAAATTCATCTTAGCTCCCATGCCATATATCTTAGCTTCTACGTCTTTCTTTAAACCATCCATCTTACATTCTGTTACTTTTTGTGTGAGTTGTTGGGCCATGAATACGACCACTTTGTAACACTTATTTCATCCATTTTTACTCTTCTCTATTATATCATCTATTATAATTTATCATTTAAATCCATTTTATAAATGATTTATGCTCTCATGGATGAATATTATTTATTCTCTTTTATTTCTAATAAATTGATGATTATGCGTGATTTTATCAATGATAGTTTTAATAAATCAGTTGTAACATTATTCACCATTTTTAGCCTCCAAGATAATTTCCAGATTGAAGACTTGATCATTAAAATTGCCAACTCAGAAATTCGCTGGAATAAGAAGTGACGGTTTTGCAGTTGAGATTCTGAGCAAATTAAGCAGAATCTGGAAAATCCAGAACATGGGTTTTGTCCAGAATGGGCCCAATTAAATTTCTTGAAGAACGGTTTGCCCAAATTCGGCTCATACTGAGAGAAACGCAGGGTTCTTTGAGCATGATTTTCTCAGATTTATTGTTGCGGCCGTCCTCCAAATCTCAGCTGCAAAGCCAAATTCGTCTTGCTCTTGTTGAAAGCTGGATGGAAATATATCTTCTTGTTTATCAATTGGTTGGAAACAATCTAATTTTTTAATAGAAATCATGTTGTACTTATCTTGATTGTAACTGCTCTCTGATCTCTCTTTATTTAAATCACAACAGAGATCAGAGAGGGGGGTGATTTCGGGGTGATTTTCAGGGTGATTTCAGGGTGATTTCAGAGGGATTCGAATGATGGAATTGAGGATGAATTAGAGATTCAGAATTGAGGATGGCAGAGAGAATGGATAATGGCTGAGAGATTGAGAGATTTCTTGTTGTAATCCACTGTAACTCTGCTTTGATATTTTAATATAAATCTAGTTGCCAATTCATCTTTGATCCTGAAGTAACCCAGCAACATCTGCTGACGGCTAAGGGCCCAGCCTCTAGTGGAGTACGCTGTTGCTGCTGCTGTATTATATCTTTATGCTTCATGTGTGGTTTGATCTCTTTTCTTTTACTCTGTTCAGTAATCTGACGCACTTTACCATTTTACATATCGGCTCTGTTATACTTGATTGAATATTATTGTTACTTACAACAGGGAATGCTATGCATCACATTATTGTTTATTTTGGCAAATCATATAGCATTGTTGTTCCTTACAGATTACAAGTTAACTGCGCTGTATATTCCTGAATTGGTACTAACGTATGATTTATTCTTAAATCATGACTGATGTTTATTCGGAAGTGCCGTTCTATTATTTCATGGCCGTGATTCATGCATATTGTATCGAAGCTCAGATTACTGTCCCTTTTAATGATAAGTGTGTTGCGTGCTTGATTTGGATTGTTGTACATTCATATTTGATTGTTGTTCCATTTACTGCTATTCCATTTTAGATTTGTTGTTCCATTTTACTTTCTGCCGTTCCATTTACTTGCATTTGCTGCTTTGGTGTGAGAGAAGGTCTAAGGCTGTAGTGAGCCTCAGCAGTCGCTGCCTAGCTCCCAGACCTATGGTCCATGCTCTAATTTCCTTTCCATCAGTTTCTAGAGGGATGGGTTATTGCTACCGAACCTTCGACTGATGCAATGCTTGGTGTGATTTAGCCTTTTGAAGTAGTTAAATTTACTTTGTTGTTCATTTCTATTGATTAATTGCACTAGTTTGCTTTTAAGGAGTTTTCCTAGTTTACTTTCAATGGCAGCTTTAGTTCAAGTTTGATTTCCTTTTGATTTCTTTAAAGCAGGACTATCAACTGTAGAGAACATTGGTTATTGCTTCCCCGTTCCTAGATTGATTGTCTTGTTCCAGTTTGATTTCAATTGCATCAATATCCAGAGGAATGAGTTATTGCTACTGTATCCTCAATTGATGTTTGCTGAGTGAATAGTTGGATTTCAGAGAATTTGAGTTTATGTTGTTGTTAGATTTCTTTTTCAAGCTTTCATTTACTTTTGCATTTTAAGCACTATACTGCAAAACATTACTCTTGAGTAAATAGCCGCCTCAGACTAAGTACACTCTTGAAATAAAAAGTCGTCCCTGGGTTGATAATTAATGTGAAGGTAATTAGGAGTTCAAAAGACACCTTTTTATCGCTCCACATTTTGGCGCCGTTGCCAGGGAGAGTGTAGCCATTTCTAAAGAGTAGTGTGAATCTGATGAGTACCTGTTAGGGAAGAGTTGGATCTTAAAAACAAAAGGTAAGAACCTGCGTATGGAGCATGTAAAAGCCCTGCTCCACTGTCCACTTTCCTAACAGATTTGCTGTTGCTTTGACACAAATAGATGTTTGAATTTTTGTGTGAATGAATTAAAAGAAAAAAATAGAAATTTTGAAAAACAAATCTCATGATTTCTCTCAAGTGGTGATGTAAGCACCACCCATTTCACTAACCGATTGATAGGAACATGTGAAGAAGGAGACTCAAAGAAACACATGAAGAACATCTTCTATTATGGTAAGAAATGGCTCACGTTTCTACTTTTGAATTTCCTATCAAAGATCTAGGAGGACTGGCACAAATGCACATAATTCCCCCATCTTTACCAAATTTTCATGGTTTAGCAAATGAAGATCCAGATACATTCTTATTTGAGTTCGAAATACTTTGTAGAGGATACGATTATTGTACTAACGATCAAAGATTGAAAGTGTTTCCTCTTACTCTAAAAGGAGCAGCTCTTCGATGGTTCATGAGCCTAGGTGGGAATTGCATCCAAACATCGGAGGACATGAAGAACATATTCTTGAAGAAGTACCAAGACTATTGCAAATCCAATGAAGATATTTTCGGTATGATAGAAGGGGAAGATGAAAGTTTGGAGGATTATGTAGACCGATTTCATTATAACCTTCAAAAATCAAAGCATAAGCATTTGGAAAAAGAGATCTTAAAAACACTCATTCTTATAGGAATTAAAGATAAATTTTTAGAACTCTTAAATCTGATAGGAAAAGGTGATGTTTTTCAGTTGTCATATGATGATGTTTGTGAATTGTGCATAAGGTATTCAAGAAGAATCTACAAGGCTGGTAAGAATTCTAGAGATGTTTGTTCTTTCTTTTCCAAATCTGCTACAAGAATAGGAGACATAAGAACTGAAATCAATACTTTATTTGAAAATTTTAAAGTTGATTTTATTAGCTCTCTAAGCTCAAAATTGGATGCTTTGCAGGTTCGGAAAAATCAAGAATTTGATGAAGTGTTTTCCACTCATGACCGAAAGGAGCAATCCATAGATAGTTGTTCTTCCTTATCTAGGATGGAAGTAGCATATCAAAGAGATGAGGAAGATGCAGCAAAGTCAAACCCATGGAAATCATGGCCTACAGGTATGGTTCAAAACACTTCCTCTTCATTCTCTTACTTGCATAATCCATTATGGAATACCAATGTGTTAGGGCAGCCATGTCAATTTCAATATAACCACCAATATTGTTTACAAGTTGGGCATGGTTCGTCTTATGATGGCATGACTACTCTCCCTCATCTTGTAGCACAAACATATTTTCCATATTTTTCATCAGCTCCTCCACAACATCCTGCTTGCATACCAAATTCATTCACTCAACCCAATCAACCACATCATGACAATGCGCCATTCCTTACACATTTTCCTGCTCAACTAATTCCACACCCTCACCATAATAAACCAGTACAACATGCTTACAATGTTGAACTGCCAAATTTACCCACCCTTCCCACCCATTCTATCTCACATGCACCATTAGAGAAAACTTACAATGAGATTCAGAATGTTTAAAATTCAAAAATTGTATAAGCTATGGAAGAAAATGAGGTTTCTTATAGTATGCATCAACAAGTCATTTTAAAAGCCCAAGAACTTCATGGTATGATGGATATGAGAAATCAAGAAAGTAACGGATACATTGAAGATTGGTTTCACTCCATCATTTGTTTGCAACATTGCTCCATACTTCCACAATTTTTGACATCATCTTTTCAAGGGAAGTTGGCTTCTCATACCCTAATTTTCATTAATATGCATTTTTCAAATTTGGGTATGTGTATACATGAAGCCTTATTTCGAAAATGGCTCCACTGGAAGTACTAATATACGTAGTCATATTCATCTTTCAATCAAAGTAGGTTAGTGAAAAAATAAAATAAAATAAAATAAAATAAGGACATAAATAAATGCATTTTGTTCTTTTATAAAACTAGTTGTTTTTGTTGCAACATGCTATCGAAATCAACATCGGTGATAATTTTTTTTAATCATTTGTGTATGTAGATGAATCATAATGGAAATAATAAGCTCTACAAACACTCATTTTCATTTTTATCACCAATTTAAAAAAATGCTTGAATATCATTTTTTTGGCTTGCGGGCTTGATGAACTTTCTGGAGAAACAGTCGGGACAGTCATGTTTTGAGGGACCAAAAGTGAATATTTTTAAAACCTATTTCTACCCTAGGTAGCCCTTGATGTCTACTTTCTAACCCAATTTGAACCACTCAATTTCGGAGGCCTAAATGTTTGAATTTTTAAAACTTGTTTCTATGGTAGATTCCCCAATGAATCTAGTTTACAATGCAATTGGAATCACTCATTTTCGATATCGTATGGGGAAGTTATGATTAAAATACTGACTGTCTATCGTAAATCAGCACCCTTAAAACTATGTCTTTCCGGTTGTTCCTTACAATAGCTGACCTATCAATTATTCTTCTCTTCAAAACCTGTTTCTATTGGAAATAAATAAATGAATATAATTTCATTTCCAATTTGAATCATTTGAATCCAACACCAAACGAAAAAAGTATGCTTGAAATATCAACTGTTGGTCTAAGCTGGGTAATAAAAAATGACTCTGTTATGCAGATTGACATATCATAGCATTGAATCTTTAAAACATGTTTCTACTGGAGATAACCCTTTGAATTAACTCTCATTTTGCTTTGGAATCACTCAATTTCGACGAAAAACAAAGAATTTGTGATTAAAACACTGCAGGTTAGCATGATTGGGCACTGCTCTCCCGCAGGTGACAAATAAATTTTACTTTGTTATTTTCTCCATGGATTTGTTCTATAGAGTAACTACCTGTTAGTTTTTTTGCATAATTCTTGGATTAGGGGAGACGTGCACCTCTCTTTCTCCATGATTTAATGTTTTATTGCAGGTAGACACTCGTTTTTTGCAGGTCCTAGGAGAAAAAGAACGTCAATTTATGGACGAGTGATTTTTGAAACAAATTTTAATAAAACAAAGGAATTTCATCCAACTCATTACCCAACGGATTCATAATAGAAGAAATGAAGAATTGATTTCGATTTGAAGATTCATGTCATGTCTTTGCTGCCAAAACATTTTTCGAATAAATCATTTTTTTGACATCACATCATAGCTGTTGTAACTTAATCTATTTATTTACATACTGTTTTTTGTTGTTTCTTTTCTAATTTTTCTTATATTTTGTATTTCAGGTGTTGCTTCACTCAAAGTATAACTCATCCTCAGCATCAATGCCGTGAACAATTAATCTGTTTTTTTTTGCATGTTTGCATGTTATGATTGTCCATTTTGCTGTTCTTTTCTTTCACGTTTTGTTGTTCCTTTTCGAAATGGAACAGCACTTCTGCACTTTCACGTTTTTTTGTTGCTTTTCGAATGAAATAGCACTTCTGTACTTTCACGTTTTGCTGTTCCTTTTCGAAATGGGACAACACTTCTGCACTTTCACGTTTTGCTATTCCTTTTCGAAATGGAACAGCACTTCTGCACTTTCACGTTTTGTTGTTCCTTTTCGAAATGGAACAACACTTCTGCACTTTCACATTTTGTTGTTCCTTTTCGAAATGGAACAGCACTTCTGCACTTTCACGTTTTTTTGTTCCTTTTCGTATGGAACAACACTTCTGCACTTTCACGTTTTGTTGTTCCTTTTCGAAATGGAACAACACTTCTGCACTTTCACGTTTTGTTGTTCCTTTTTGAATGGAACAACACTTCTGTACTTTCACGTTTTGCTGTTCCTTTTCGAAAGAGACAACACTTCGACACTTTTCATTTTTGCTGTTCCTTTCCCAAAGGAACGACACTTTTGATTTTTGTTGTTCCTTTTTCAAAGGAATGGAACTTGCGTTTTTGCTGTTCCTTTTCTAAAGGAATGACACTTTTGATTTTTGCTGTTCCTTTTCCAAAGGAACGGCACTTGCGTTTTTTCTATTCCTTTTCTAAAGGAACGACACTTTTAGTGTTTTTGTTGTTCATTCAAAAGAGACACTTTGGGAATATTTTTGAGAGAAACCCTTTTCTTCCTCTTGTGAGATTATTCCTAATTCATCCCAACCACATTTTACTGATTCCCTTTTATGGCATGAAGTACACTATTTTTATGAGGACAAGAATTATGGATTCTTTTGAAGCGAGTTAATATCATTCACGTTATGATCTTTAACAGGACAGCTCCTTGATGATAGATTTTTTTCAAAAGGGACACAATTATTTATATACAACTTTACTGCATTATTTTCTGTTGAACATGATATTGATTGATCATCTTAATACCAAGCTGGTTCCATCATCCCTGGTTATAATCTTCTCTGTCTGTAATAAATGAGATTATGGGTATATTTTTTTCTATTGACATCTTCAACTTCTTCCGCCATCCCTACTCTTAAGGAGTACTGAGCCTCCCTCTTTTTATCATAAAAATATGTAATAACAACAAAATTTTGTTCGCAGATGGAGGATAGGGGGTCTCATTACAAGCCAGCCTACCATGTTCATAAGGTTGTAAGAAAGTGACATTCCCATTATGGCCACCACACCAGGGTTATGATCCATTGGATAGCCAAATTATCCTTGGAACAGGAGGTCTCATCACGAGCTGGCCTGATCACTTTTGCTACATCCCAGTGAATGGCAGTGTGATTATCTGGTTACCACGCCAACACACTGATCTCTTCTGTAGAACAGCACTGTAACTCTCCATTTATAAATTGAGGATCCTGGCTCATATGGGTTAAAAAGCAACCCTGCCGAGGCTATGGACGCCTCCTGGCAGCAGCGGCTCTACTTATGGTATTGAAGTTATATCTTATCGTCAATTATTATTATAATACCCTTTTCTTATTTTTATTTTTATCATAGAAGTTATTTCCTTAACTTTTTCCCTGTTTTGAATCTTTATGCATGAGAAATTGTTTTATGATCAATCACATCATTTTCAGCTAGCATACTATCAATAAAGCATCTTTTTGGCATATTGTTGTTCTTTTTCTCTTTTTCATAACTTATCATCAATCCTAAGCGTCCTATTTCTTATTCATAACTATCTTTACATACTCTGCTCTCAATATAACCATAACTTTCACCGTCCTATCATTGATAAGTGTACTCTACTTCATTTACTGATATATTGTTCATTCATGTGCCTTGCCATCAACATAACCCCTCTCATACGCTTTATGGTCATGGACTTCCTTTTCCAATTGGAGGGGGGTAATGTATGCATTATGGGATTTCATGCGATATGATTACTGCACTCTGCCATAACTTGTTGATTTGACCAAATATTAATATTGCATGTATACAAAGTTTTTCTGATTGACATTTTTGCATGCATCTATTCAAAGCTAACACTATGGATTCAAGAACATTGTATGCAAAATAGTGCTTTGTTTACAGGAGAACAACAAGTATGGGCAGAATTCTATTCGTAGCATGACCACACTATTGCACTTAACAGAAGAAGTTCGCGAACATGAACAATTCTTCAGACATGGTGTGCTTACCTGGATTCCACCTTTTGCATCACTTTCCGCACCAACTCAGCTTCAACAACTGCCAATCCATATATGTCATTTCACATTTTTCTTTTTGGAGGTAAAACTCGAGGTAAAATAGCATAATTTTCTAATTTATTACGAATTTAGGAGAATTTAATGAAAATCCATTTTGAGCATTATTTATCATCCTTCATTTCACATCTTTACCACTTCCCCTTTTTCAGCAGCATATCATTTCCGAGTGTGGGGGAGTGTTCCTTCATTTATTTCTTCTGACCACGTCATTCATATTCTTTATCATCCATTGCTATTCTTATTCATTCTCAACACCTCCCTTATTCCATGTTGTTTTACACCAAGCATAGAATTCAACAGATAGTAGCAACCACCTCTATTTGTTTTCTATCATCGCATGAGGGCATGCTAATTTTTCAAAGAGGGGGAGGAATTGCTACGCATGATGGATGTTTTCTATTTTCTTTCTCATTTAAGGCATACAATTTCAGTGTAGAAATTGATTTCCATAATATTTTTAAAACTATGAACTCAGTTCTTGTGATCTCTAGGAAACACAGACATACTATTAAAATACACATACCTAGATAATTTCAAGATAAATTGGTTCATAAAATTTCGGAAATCATGCACTCTCACCTACAACTATTTTGTTTATATTTCATGATCCGTGCATCAAAACAATCCGATTTTTGGATCATAAAGGCATTCATATATTATAAATTTACTTGCCAAATTTCAACAAAAGCTGGTTTGTAGTTTTTGAGAAAATGGTTAATGAAGTTTGCTGTTACTTATATTATATTTTGTTGCAACTTCATATATACATATAATTGAATGTCAATGTAAAAATTGTTATGCCTTCATCAAGATTACTAAAAGTGAATATTCATTAATTAAGGAAGAATTCATTTGTTCTATCCATTTCATGAGCTGAGATGAACATATTTTTTATCACTTGGTTAACACATGGGTTTTTGTCTTTGGGTTGCATGAAGACATGCAATATATTCAGTTTTCGTTGCATGAGGACATGCAACATATTGAGTGTGGGGGTATGTTGGGCCATGAATACGACCACTTTGTAACACTTATTTCATCCATTTTTACTCTTCTCTATTATATCATCTATTATAATTTATCATTTAAATCCATTTTATAAATGATTTATGCTCTCATGGATGAATATTATTTATTCTCTTTTATTTCTAATAAATTGATGATTATGCGTGATTTTATCAATGATAGTTTTAATAAATCAGTTGTAACATTATTCACCATTTTTAGCCTCCAAGATAATTTCCAGATTGAAGACTTGATCATTAAAAGTGCCAACTCAGAAATTCGCTGGAATAAGAAGTGACGGTTTTGCAGTTGAGATTCTGAGCAAATTAAGCAGAATCTGGAAAATCCGGAACATGGGTTTTGTCCAGAACGGGCCCAATTAACTTGACAAAGAACGGTTTGCCCAAATTTGGCTCGTACTGAGAGAAACGCAGGGTTCTTTGAGCACGATTTTATCAGATTTGTTGTTGCGGCCGTCCTCCAAATCTCAGCTGCAAAGCCAAATTCGTCTTGCTCTTGTTGAAAGATGGATGGAAATATATCTTCTTGTTTATCAATTGGTTGGAAACAATCTAATTTTGTAATAGAAATCATGTTGTACTTATCTTGATTGTAACTGCTCTCTGATCTCTCTTTATTTAAATCACAACAGAGATCAGAGAGGGGGGTGATTTCGGGGTGATTTCAGGGTGATTTCAGGGTGATTTCAGAGGGATTCGAATGATGGAATTGAGGATGAATTAGAGATTCAGAATTGAGGATGGCAGAGAGAATGGATAATGGCTGAGAGATTGAGAGATTTCTTGTTGTAATCCACTGTAACTCTGCTTTGATATTTTAATATAAATCTAGTTGCCAATTCATCTTTGATCCTGAAGTAACCCAGCAGCATCCGCTGGCGGCTAAGGGCCCAGCCTCTGGTGGAGTACGCTGCTGCTGCTGTATTATATCTTTATGCTTCATGTGTGGTTTGATCTCTTTTCTTTTACTCTGTTCAGTAATCTGACGCACTTTACCATTTTACATATCGGCTCTGTTATACTTGATTGAATATTATTGTTACTTACAACAGGGAATGCTATGCATCACATTATTGTTTATTTTGGCAAATCATATAGCATTGTTGTTCCTTACAGATTACAAGTTAATTGCGTTGTATATTCCTAAATTGGTACTAACGTATGATTTATTCTTAAATCATGACTGATGTTTATTCAGAAGTGTCATTCTATTATTTCATGGCTGTGATTCATGCATATTGTATCGGAGCTCAGATTACTGTCCCTTTTAATGATAAGTGTGTTGCATGCTTAATTTGGATTGTTGTGCATTCATATTTGATTGCTGTTCCATTTACTGCTATTCCATTTTAGATTTGTTGTTCCATTTTACTTTCTGTCGTTCCATTTACTTGCATTTGCTGCTTTGGTGTGAGAGAAGGTCTAAGGTTGTAGTGAGCCTCAGCAGTCGCTGCCTAGCTCCCAGACCTATGGTCCATGCTCTAATTTCCTTTCCATCAGTTTCTAGAGGGATGGGTTATTTCTACCAAACCTTCGACTGATGAAATGATTGGTGTGATTTAGCCTTTTGAAGTAGTTAAATTTACTTCGTTGTTCATTTCTATTGATTAATTGCACTAGTTTGCTTTTAAAGAGTTTTCCTAGTTTACTTTCAATGGCAGCTTTAGTTCAAGTTCGATTTCCTTTTGATTGCTTTAAAGCAGGACTGTCAACTGTAGAGAACATTGGTTATTGCTTCCCCATTCCCAGATTGATTGTCTTGTTCCAGTTTGATTTCAATTGCATCAATATCCAGAGGAATGAGTTATTGCTACTGTATCCTCAATTGATGTTTGCTGAGTGAATAGTTGGATTTCAGAGCATTTGAGTTTATGTTGTTGTTAGATTTCTTTTTCAAGCTTTCATTTACTTTTGCATTTTAAGCACTATACTGCAAAACATTACTCTTGAGTAAATAGCTGCCTCAGACTGAGTACACTCTTGAAATAAAAAGTCGTCCCTGGGTTGATAATTAATGTGAAGGTAATTAGGAGTTCAAAATACACCTTTTTATTGCTCCACAGGAGTGACATTTGTTGCACTTGGTCTCGTAATTTTGATATATCATGTTGCATTTCTTCCTCTTCTTCATGAGTCATGCTAGAGCTTTTAGGTTTCTTACTAGGTGTTTGCATTTTCTTTCCTCAAGACATCAGTTACTGATAATAATGCTTTACTATGCACTTTGAATTCCTTCAAAATAATTTTTCAAACCAAGCTTATGCACTAATTTTTTAAAAAATCTACACACTTTTTTTCACTTTGTAGGAGCTCGATATTACATCAGATCTATCTCTATAATTTTGGATCTTCTAGTTGTGAAATTGCGACCTACGGTAGCCCTCTGCATCCTCTTTCCGATTCCCCTGGTATGATCGAATTTATATTCTCCAAGAAAGAGTTATGCACAATCTCTCAAGGTGACCTGATTATATACCTTTTCAGAAGAGCGAAATTGTATGAAGTGCCACGTGTCACTGTTTTGACCTTCGGATCTAAAAAATATACATAGGAAACTACAACCTGTCCTCTTTCTGTAACTGCTTACGTAATTTCGATCTGATGCTCAAAACAAACATTATGACTGTTTTCCCCAAGTCACCTGTTTGGAATGTAATTCGGGAGTCTGCAAAAGGGCCAACTTCCTTAGATCATATCTCCACAAATATAGTGTGAAAAGCTTTGAAATTCAGAACTGCGTTACAGAATGATTTCGGCCCAAATGGTTTTTTTTTAGCATTTGAAATGTCGCAAAAAAAAAGGAAATAGCGAAAATTCCACGATGACCTATTTGGAGTAGCAAAACCCTAGAATTCAAAGCTTTGATACCAAATGTTATGAAACAAGCTCACAAAAAGATAGAAAAGATATATCAACGCCTTAGAATTCAGCCTCTTCGAGGGGGAAACCTCCTTTACATTACACAAATGAAAAATTCTTGGATGATACAAATGACAAAACCTCCTTTCTATATATAGGAGTCTAAGGGGTCACAATATAACCAAGCCATCCTAACAATAATAATATAAAGGCACATAAATAACAATAGAGGGATTCTATGGGGCACAGTAATAACAATATGAGGACAATGGGGGCACAAAAATATTAATAAGGGATACAACTACAATAGTAATGGGGTAATCACTAGTATTATAGGGACCTAACAGTGATGTATCTCGTTTTTGTGCACTATAAATTTTGAAAACTATTAATATAATAATAATAATAATAATGTAATTTTAAGTTCAAGGTTAAGTCACACATTAAATTAGTGTATTATATTCCATTTGTTGAGATAGAAGTCCACTTCTATAGATATTTTTCATTTAACTCTTAATGTTCGTAAAGGACAAATTACAAAATCCCTTTTTAGTTACGAGATTTTGTAAAATTTAATTAATACTAAGAATCTTGGATTATGAAAATGAATATTTTTCCAAACTCTGTCTGATGTAAATATTATTTTTACTTAATATAAATTGTGAAAACTAGAAAAAATGGCATCCAAAATAAATCACAATGCCTAGGAGGGAAGCTTGACTAAGAGCGAAAACTATGAGGGAGATTTGGGATGTTTCCTATCTACCTACAATAATTGACTAGACCTTTCATGTGGAAGTTGAACTACCCAAATTGTGAGCAATTATGAGAATAATAGGGAATGTGGTATCGAACCACTTTAGACTATGGGCTACACACGATTTTGAATGCTTATGTTTGTCCAAAAATCTCAAGGATGGACTTGAATTCTCACGGGAGGTAGCACTTATGGGGGTAATGAGACGAAAAGAAGAAAAAAGAGAAAATAATAGTATACATAACTAGAAGAGATAGAAGAAGATAATAGATTGACAGTGTGATACTAATAGAGAGAAGTTGAGAAGACTTGAGAATGTGTGCAAGTGCATTATAAAATCCATGAGAATATAATAGAACCACGCATGTGGGAGATAGTTAATGAATTTTAATAGAAGGGGAGAAAAAGCCTTATTAGTCATAGCCATATTGTGTGTAAGTTTCACCTTAATTATGTTGGACAAGAATCAATGAGTAATCCCTCAACCTAAGAAAAAAAGTGCCATGGCAGAAATTCTAAATAGTTTGTTTGATTAACGCACACAAGGAACTTAGAAAAGAAGAAGCATTGAGACATTTCTAGCTTAGTGAAGGGATCCATTTTGTGCTATGCAATCCCATAATGGCCATACCTTGTTGTGTTAATAGGCCTTGGCTCAATGATTCAATAGAAAAATCCTAAGATGTTTACATGAACGAGAGTGCCCTTAATGTCCTCTACCTTGTTTTGAATCTTATGGAACTTTCAATGAATATTTCCCTTAAGGAATTAGATCTAGCTTGAGGATGTCCAGTTACAAGAAGCCTAGAATGTAGTTGTGCCTATGGCTGGGTCGAAAATGGTTCTACCTTCTTCACTTTCCATCAAATTTAAGTAAATTAGATAAGAATATTTATTCTCTTGCTAATGAAATGAATATATATTTAGAGTTCTATGATTTGTAAGTATGCTTTACTATTGTGTAAGCTTGTGAAGATGAGTTTAAACTTATATGATGGCTTCTTGATTATGCTTGAAATGAAGAGATGGAAAAATGGTTAATTATTCTTGTAATGAAGAGTTGGAACAATGTTTGATTATGTTGGGTTGTTAGTTACCATTCCTCATGTATGAATTTTGTATACATAAGTACTTCCTTGAATTAAATGTTTCCTATGAGTAGTGTTGTTAATTGGAATTTATATCATGGTTAGATATTTCTATGTCTTTATGTATCCAATAATGTGACTGGCTTTTGCCAAGCCAGGGGTGGTATAAAACAATTGTGACTATATCATTGTTTTGAGTGGAAAGACTTGAAATTTAGTCTCTACATAAGAAGACTGTGTTCATCTAAAGATAATCCAAGATATTGGTCTCCTTGTTTATAAGTGATTGAAATGTGAAATGTGAAGTTTCTTTCCATAAGTAGTGAGAATAAGTTCATCTAAATGAGAGAATTTACGTACATGACCAATTGTCGTCCTTTTGTAATGCTTGGTTTAATTCACCTACTTTATGGTAGTATTTTGGATGCCCTTAGAGGTTGATAAATATTTCTAAGTATTCATAATCTATTCAAACCATTTCCCTAATGAAGTTATTTCCAATCCCTTGAAGAAATATTAGGAATTCCTTCGATAATTTGAATAAATCAAGGATTCCCCCCTTTTAATTTTAGGAATTATAAGGTGAAAGTGTTGGAATTTTGGGAATTGTAGTTCTTGGCTTGAATCCTTAGTCACATGGTGTGACGGGTCCTATAACTAAGAGATGACCAAAAGGAGCTTAAGTCTCGAGAGGATGGGCTATTGGGAGGTTGGATATTAGGAATTATAGATATATCAAAAGAATATCACCAATGCACCACCAATACTGGCAAATTCTAATATATTTGTTAGCTAATGGAGATAAAAGGTTCAAAATCCATCATGTGGATTAGGATATCGGACTCAAGAGTGTATCAGGAGATTGATGATTGGGAGGTCATATATCAATTGGTGGGTGTTAGGTTTTTGGAGGTTAGGACCCTTGTAGCAAGTTTTCCTTCATGGTACTAATGGATCTTGAAACACTTGTTAATTGTTAGATATTTTTTTTCTATCTAATGACTATGGCGTATTGGACCATTAGTTGTTGAGGTATCAAGTGTTGGATATTTGGAGTTTGGGAATATGTTATTAAAATTTCCTTCTGATGTTGTTGAGACCTAAAAGGTATTGACATAGAAAGCTAGCATTGTAGGACCTATCATAGCATGATGGCATGGAAGGTGCTAACATGGCAAGATGATGTGTCATAACAACATGGAAACAAGGTGAGTCTTTGATGATGTGGCATACCTATGTGGTGTAGACATGCCATGTTGACATGGTAAGATGATATGGATGAGAGTGAATAATGGTATTGAGGTGGAAACCAAGTGGAAACCTAGGTGAAGGTGGCATGGACTTATCACTATCAAGATATTGAACTATTGGCTATCAGGCATTACATTGCATAACATTTATCATGAAACCCCAATAATAACATATCTTGATATTCTTGATATTTAATGGGGTTCAATTTGGTTGATGTTCATTATTGGGTTGAGGTGAAGTCATAAAGGTGTTAGGCTATGTCTCTTAGGGGGTTGATGGCCCAATGACTTGGTAGATTAAAATTGTAGATTATGGGAAGGTTGACAATGCTCAATAAAAAACATGTCAATTAGGTCAAAGCAAGATATAATTTGAGTAAGGAAAGTGAACTTGGTGGTATTTTTCCCTTAGGGAAAGGTAGTGGGGTAATATGGCTACCAAAGGACTAGACATGTTGACATGGTCCAAGGAGGTGATGATACATGGAGGGCATGAATGTTGATGTGGACCTTGGAGGACACTTTTAATATAAACATAAGTTTACAATTAGAACTCATGTTTGGATATATTTTATATCATTGGAAAGATCTCAATGACTAGAAAAGGATGGTAATATTAAGAATTAATTTTTAAGTGGTTGAAGGAAAATTATTTTACAGATAACCTCACTTCCTTAAGGTGACCTAGGAGGTTGGTTTTGGATACCCCACAACCTTAATCAAATATTAAGGGGTTGCATATGTTATAGAGTCATATCAAAGCTAAGGTTGAACAATATTAAATGGGACTAGGAGAGAGATATTGAGTTGGGTCTTGTTAGGGTTCAAGGTTTCTTGTAGTAAAAGTTTGTTGAATTAAATTTTATGCGATTATTCAAAAACTTGTTTGTGTATGACATGCAATAGTAGTAGAACATCAATCCTAGGCCAACATAAGTGTAATCAAGGACAATATATATGTTTATATTTTATGTTGTCTTAAACTAACACATGTGTGTTGTTTTAGCACATAATAAGACTTTCTAACAATAAAAGAAAGGGAATGTTCACTAGAATGGTATAGTAAAACTTAGAGAGATATTCACAAAATAGAAAAGAGGAGTCATATGAGAGAAAACTAGTAGACACCCCTCCTAATTGGATGGACACTCTGAGAATTTGGGGATTGATCTCAAGAGTTATAATGTAGAAAATGAAAGGATTGTTAAAGCCCAATAAAAGTAGGAGGAAGTAATGTAGTTATGCTACAAAGCATATTAGATTTACAAAGGAGAAAATAAAATGAACAAACTACCAATAATATGGATAGGTATAAGTCCAAATAGGTTCCTAGTCCATTTGAAATTCAGATTATAGACAAGAAACAAATAAGGTAGAAGGAAGTAGCTCAAGTAAGAGGCATAGAAATTCCAAAGAGCATATAACCAATGAGGATCCTTTAATAGATAGCTATGAAGATGGAATTGAGATTTTAAACAAATTGTCTAGCAAAAAAACTAGATGAGGGCTACATAAGAAGAAGAAGAAGAAGGTTGTAAAAAAGTTCATTGCCTGAATATTTCAAGAAGGATACACTTCCAAAATTTAAGGGAGAAGATAGAAAGAATGAAGAAGGTATAGCATGGATTTTGGGTTTGAAGAAATACTTTAGGGTACATAATTACTCTGAGAATATGATTGCTTGAGTTTACATATTTAATCCTAGAGGCAAGGCTAATATTTCATGGGAAGATCTCAAGAAAGTCAAACTTAATTTGAGATAATAAGTTCACCTAGAGTGAATTGAAGAAATACTTTAGGAAAAATTGCTTGTCTAAAAGGTATTATGCTGAAAAAATCAAGGAATTTTATGAGCATGAGTTGAGGTAGCTCACCATCAATGTTGTAACACCCCTCCCTTGTGTACTACATTATTGTAAACCTAACCTAAGTTAAAGCTAGGTGTGATATCCTCCCTTGTGTGTTAAATGTTTATAAACCCAAGTTGAGGAAATCTAGGTTTGATACCGTCCTTTGTGGGTTAAACTATTCTAAACCTAAGCTGAGGAAAGCTAGGTGATATGTAATATGGAAAGCAAATGTGTTATCAAACAATTAATAAAATAAATCACTTTGAGAGAGAGGAGATGCTTGCCAAATCCCATGAGGAATGGGATAGAGATGAATCTTTCATGATAAAGCTTCTAGATGTGATTTTAGATAACCTTGGATGGATTGGATATCCATCAAATGGATGGGAGATAAATATCCATCAGACATAAAATCTTTGCGGGAGCTAAACGAAAGCTTTTATGTGGAAAAGCATCATGGGAGATGAAGACGAGATTTTCTAGATAAGACATAGGAAAATGGAAAAATCCATAAAGCGGTAACTAAATCATGAAAGAGGGTATTAGATACCCAGTGCATCAATCAAGTGAAGACAGTTGATCCTTGGCAAGATATTCGGCTTGGGGGGGATCAGAGGTGATTCATGGGTGGGTGGTGGTGCTCCCCCTCCAAGTGAGATGTATTTGGTGTTATTTGCATATGCGAGACTATGTTGTATATTGTCTCTTAACTCTAAATTTATTTTCCTACTATTAAAATGGTTAGATCATTCAATTCAAGAGTATAGTAGGAAGTTAGCTCCCTTAATTTAATGAAGGAATTCGTATGCCTTTAACTTATGTGATCATTGTATAGGATAATGGAACTATATTTGATAAATGGTTTTGGTTCTACGTCTGCAATCATGAAGCTAGATCTCCATGTTATTTAATCCATACATTAAGGTGCTATAAGCTGACTTGTTTTCCTTGATATATTCCACTTATATGCTTTCACAGCATAAGATATCTATTGATGTTTCTATCTGTATCCTTGTAATTAATCTCATTTTATGCATGTGGATGTGTGTAACATTCAATGAATCTAAAGGTAATCATCATTTTAAAGGACCAGAGTATGTATATAATGTTATATAAAAACTCTAGTTAACATAGCAGATAGTGGTGGCTGCATGCGGATCAGATGGTATAATGCCTTTAACGAAATAGTCTATGATGGTCAAAAGATATATGGTATGTATATTCAATAAGGTTCGATCTTCATTCTTTCTGTTGCTTAAGAGTAATATTTATGATGAAAATGATGGATTCTTATTATGCATATGTTCTTATTACATTATGATGTAGCAGTAGAACATATTAAGTGGATGAATTATAAACTCTGACGACTTGAACTAAGCACCCTAATCTTGGTACTAGTTAGGGATGGTGTAGGTATTCTTGCATGTGCATAATAGATAAGACAATAGTAGCTTTGATTATGCCTGAAGTAAGATGCATGCCCATGCTAGCAGGAAATGTTCTATTATTGTTGCTTGGAATATTGCATGAATACATAAATTTATTGTAAGGGTTTCATATCAAAAGAGCATGTGACATTACACCAGTAGTATCTGACTCATCACCTGGATCTCTCATAGTAGTTATGATACTTGATTTAGTGAACTAGTGATGACTATGAAATCTTAACCGTAACTGATACAAAAATTTTAAATTTTATGGGGTATAAAGGCTCTATGGGCCTCGTAAATTCCCATGTTTTCATCATGCAATATCACCATTCATACCCTAAAAACCTAGGCCTTTAACCCATTCCATACATAATTCCATCAACTTGCTGCCAAATCGCATTTTATGTCTTGTGGTTGACTATCATTAGTTTTCGTAGACTTTCTATCATTAAAGATCATTATAACATGATTTACTAATGATGTTTTCTCTAAGCTCATTTTCACATGGTTCCATAGCCCAGTTTCTTCACAAGCCAATAGAGTACGGAAATGACCAATTTAGGGCTTTTGACACTTTCGGCATGCTTTCAGAGAAACTGAGAGAGGTTATTGTCAAAAATAATGTTTTAATACCTTTCCATAACTTGGATTTCACCCAAGTAACTCATGTGAGTCTCTAAAAGGAAATTCACAAATTGCCCAAATCTACAATAATTTTCAAACTACCAACATCCACCTCAATTTTCGTGCAAGTGAATGTGAATGAAGAAAATATGACACATGGGTTTTGGTCCCAATATAGATGATTTATTAAACCTCAAATAGGTTTCTAGAATTCCTTATGGTTTGGAAGATATACAGAGTTCTTTGAGGCCCATTTATACAAAATAGCCAAATTTGAGCTTAATAGTCAAATTCGGATCTGCCTATTTTTATGCCACAGTTACGGTTTTCTAAGTTATTGTCCAAGCCTATACCAATTTTGGGGTTGTTTGAGGGTTTGTTAGGTTAAATCAAACAGGTTATTCTAGCAAATCTCATCTGGAAGATGGATTTAGCCAAACTGTTAGAATTTGATATGTATTGTCTAGGTTCTCTTTAATGAAGTCGATGCCTATAAAGGCTACTCTGTAATAACTAGGAGGTAGTGAACAAAGGATAGATAGATATACACATTCATATTGAGGAATTGAAGCTCTTCTGTTATCATTCTACGAATTTTATTGAATCGAAATTATCTTGGCTCTAGTTTTGCGTTCAAGGAGGAATCGTGATTGTAAGAGTTGCAAATGTTTGATTAGTTATTTGATTCTCTTTGTTTACTATAAGTATCATACCCTGTAGTGGCAAGGACCCACCACCACTGGGCAATTTAATTTCATAGTTGGTAGTTGGTTTGATTGCTTTAAGTTTTAGTTTATTCCTCTGAATTGTTCTTAACAAGATTTCAATTTAGTTTCCAGCGTGGATTGATTGTGGTTAAGAGCTTTCAAATTCATTTTGTTTACATAATAGTGTTTTGGAATTCGTGACATATCTTGTTTTGGTTTTTGAGTGAACTAGTCTTCATAAGATTTGATTTGGTTAGATGGTAGATGAGTAGATTAATTAATAGGGTTGCATATTCTTTACAAGTTGATATCAAACAGAAAAAGACAAATTTATTTAACTTCTATTACACATTCTCAGTTTCCAAAACAAATCATCGATGAATGTAAAAACCTTTGTCCACCGCGTCCTCAATCCAGCACTGTGATTCTTTACCTCTGATTTAAAGCACCTTTTAGAGTCTCTACATGAGCATTCTGTCTCCTATTGCACAACAACGTTGCCCAATTGCAGGCACAATCCAAATCACAAGCCTAAATTGCACAATGGTTATCTAAATTTCACCATACGAGTATGATTGAAAATGTTTACCTGAATGAATTTTGTGTGTGCGGTTTCTACAACAATAAAATTTGATTCACAGTGTGAAATATCGATTAATTAATATCATCAAATCATTAAAACTTAGTATAAAAATCCCAGAACTTGCAATCACAGTTGGTTTTTATAATGATGGAGTCGTGAGATAGTTAAATCTACTTTCAATTTTCCATTTATATCTTGCAGAGCACGTGTTAAGCCTTAGAAATCGATTTCCATAATAGAATTTAAAGGACCGTTTCTTTCATTGACGGATTGATTATGCAAAGGAATGTTTTTAACTGAAACTTCTATTATTTTAAAAAACAAAGCATGATTTGGAGTTGTAGGGTCTTTGAGAATGTATCATAATATTGCTTCTACGTTTTTGCAGCAGTACTCATAAAACAAGGTGATGTTAAATCATTAGCTAGGCAACGATACTTCAAATTGTTGTAGTAACCAAATAGATTTACAGTGTGAGGATTGAAGAACACTTTTATTTGGTAGAATGTTGTCTTGGTTTATCAATTCCTTTTGCTAAGTAACGTGACATTTTGAGTTTAATAGGAATAGTGTGAGTGTTGTAGTTAGTCTGGTTTGATCAAATGCTTGTAGGATCTCAATTATTCTAATAGATAGTCTTTGCATTTCAATTTTTGAGTGTCTTTTAAATTAGGACTCCAAAGCTTAGATATATTAGATAGTTTCCATTTAATTAAAATAGTTGAGAAGTGTTCATAAGTGTGAACATTTAAATTTCATAAGTAGGAAAGGTTTTGTAGTCTTATCATAGTTAAAGTAACAATTTAGCTTCAAATAAGCTTTCAGTGCAGTATTTGCTTGGTTTCAGTAGAGTCAATTCAATTTGATAGCATAAGGTAATTTAGAATTAGTTCACTTTCCAGAACAGTAACATAGATTTTGTTTCATAAGTAGTGTGACATAAATTCAATTTCGTTTAAAAATTTAGGGAATTTCATTAAGATTTCATTTTGTTTCTTCAAAACCATTATTATTAAGGAAACTTATATACTCTAACCATTAAGTTGAGTCAAAAACGTAGTACAACTCGTGCTTACGAGTCCTAGATCAACAATTAAATATTAGAAGGATTAATTCACCAATTAAATCTCCCCACATTTTGGTGTTGTTTCCGGGGAAGTTGTAATTTCTTATTCATGTAACTATTATTATCAAAGTTTCATGATCTTGCACGACTATCAGAGGGCGGAGAGTGTACGGTAAGACTTGAGTGAAGAGCCATGCATCCACTTTTGTGGGGTTGTTCCAAAGTCTAACTAATTACTACTTGTTCTTGAGTTTCTATTTCCTTTATCTTTATACGTAGAAGTAGAAGCAATTTGATTTCATTTCCATATTTCATGTAATTTGCAAAGTCTGTAAATCTCACAGACTTAGTAAGACACATCTACAAGAACCATAGTTAAGCCTCACAAGTAGCATAGCCCTTAGAATAGTCTCAAACACTTTGTGAGATATTTAATTTCCAAATGATTTTGTTTTTAATAGGTTAAATAGTATTCTCGTTTGCTCTCAAGTGTGGTGAATTTTACTTCAGTCAATATAGCTTTTAGATTCATCTTTAGATTCCAATCTTTAATGGGTTATATCATTTTGGGGTGTTGTAAGAACCCCTGTTACTAATATGTGTGTGGAGACATGGACTATCAATCAACCAAATGGACTTGAAGATGATAAATATGAAGGACTTCTCACAAGCCCTAGCAGTTGTTGGGATCTTGACCTCTGCCACTAAGGAAGAGAAATTCTTGACAATATTCAAGAACTTGTCCATTTCTCCACCACCATAAGAGGATTTCAAAGTCTCTTTTGATTTCCCTTACCAGTCATCTAAGGAGACGAATGAATCATGCACTATAATCAATGGAGAACATCCACTGGAACCTGAGATCGAGGAGTTCTTGACATAGTTGAATTGAGGCTTCTATGATCCATGTCAAGATTAAGAGAATTATTTGACTAAAATCACATGATAGAATATTTGTCGATGCATTTCAAACCAACCAGTGTGGTTCATCATCAAGACAAGTTGAAGGATTAGATCTAGAATGCATGTTAAATATTTAGAGTAGCACTTCCAACAACTATAATTATTGACCAGGTAACGGCTAGATTGACTACCTAATGGCTAAATTAGACGAGGGAACAGCTAGTTTGACTGGACATAGGGAAAAGGGGGCAAAATACCAATTTGTAACTTAATTTGAGGTTTTATATTAAATTAATGGTTAGTTAATTTATTAAATTACAAGTAAATTTATACAATACATATAACAACTAAGGATTAATAATATTAAAATATTTTAAATTTAAAAGAAAATTATTTTTATTATATTAATTAAGTTGAATTATTATATAAATGGTTAGTTATACTATTGCTTATTTTATGTAATTCACGAGCTAGAAAAAGTGTATTCAGGGACATACTTGATAACTAATATATTATTAATCTAATGAAGTTAATGTGTTAGCCTTATTTTAAATAAATTCAAGGATATTATTAATAGGTTTTATACTAGATTCCTATTATTATATTAATATTATTACTATTAATTGTATAGGGAATCAATATCGAAGGGTCAAATCTATTATAGATTTAGAATTAATTTAGGGGAAGGGTGACTAATTTACATAAAATCATTAGAATATAAAATGGTTATTTAAATATCTATAAATTTAAAAGGATAAATCAAATAAGGCAGGAGGCTAAAGAAGGAAGGAATCAAGGGAAAAAAAACCTCGAACCAGCTATAAAAAGAGGGAGGGGGAGGAAACGACTAGGAGGTGAGGGCGAGAATCCAGCGTCTACTAATCTTCCACCCGTCTCTCTTGACATCTCTATCAGCGGATCCAGAATGCAATCAAGAGATTACCCACCCTACGGAGAACAATCAACATGACATGGAAGAAGAGGATGAGCAACATGGGCCAAATCAAGAAATGGACCAATAATACTATGATTACATCGAACATTGGTTCTGAGAAATGACTCAAGAGGGGAAATATTCTCCTCTTCTAAAACTCTTGTTGTCACATCAAGTACATTTGTTTGTTTTTCATGTTCATGTACACTTCCAAGTTTATATGTTAAATCTGAGCATGAATACCTATTTGTACTTGCTCCACACACGGCTTCATTGGAAGTACTCCTTCACTTGAAGGAGTTAATCTCGCTTTCTTCAGCAGAATAGGAAAGTTTGTATTGTAAATAAATAAATGAAAATAGTAAAGAGAAAATAAGCCCTTTTGTGAAAACCAGCTTGTCTGGTGCAACTGGGCAGGGACTTTGCTTGAAAACCAGGTAACTGGTGGGAAAAGTCCCAAATAATGTTTTAAATTTGTATGATTTCTTCAAGTCATGTATATTTCAAATAATTATGTCTTCTACTCATGTTGGTTGATGTGGGATACCTTAAGGCCCACCTACAAACATTCTTTGCCCCATCGACATCAACAAATTATTTGGGACCAAGGCTAGGGTTAGATCAGGTAATTAGGAGCCTGCATGCCTTAATGGTAGGTATCCTTGTCATCTACCAAGGGAATACATCAATGTTTCTTGGTGGATGAATTATGCAGCCCATTCGACTTTGAAAAATATATTCATGGCTAGTATAATGTACCTAGTGCCTTGATTCCCATTGACATAAAAGGTGGGATATCTTGCATTGGTTAATGACTTCCTCAATGGTTGGTAATCTAATGGTTCTTGCTTATGTTCGACATCGACACCAATTATTCACATAAGCAGGATTACACAAAGTGTGTAGCAGTTGAAGACTATATGGTTTTGTGATCTCAGTATAGACTTGCAGTAGTAGGGACATTTATCGCAACATTTCCTTTTCTTGTAGTAGTCATATTGTTTCAATAAAGGTTTCCATAAAGCAGATTGATCATCACTTGCAACAGTCATCCTCCTTCTTTGTTTGGGGAAATACAACTCCTCGGGCATGGGGGGAGAAGGGGACCTTCATTTTTCAGCCTCCTTTACTATCTCCAATCCAGCCTTCTTCAGCAAATCCATATACACATCAGCAATAGTCATTCCAACTCCAAATTTCAACTATGTTCTAGTTCATCTTCCACTTCATCTTATAACAACAAGTAAATCAAAAGTAAAGGTAACCTGAGGTAAAGTTGGCTTAAGATTCCTTAATTCATTAGAGATTTAAGGAAGATTTGATGATTAACCACCATGTATTCCCTTCATCTTGCAAAATTCCTCGTTCATAATAAAATGCATGCCACTCTAATTAGGTCATAATCATGAAAAGAAAAGTGTATTGGTTAATGTAAAAGAAAAGCAGTAACTATAGTGCCTTCCCCTCCTAAATTCATACATATCGTCAATTGAATGTATCCAATAGAGGATGAATTCATTGTTTCCCTTTGTAAAAGAAACATAATCCATAAGCATTGGCCTTACAAGAGTAGTGTATGCAACCACCTCACCTCATCCACTATCAGTATCACCACCTCATCTCATCCACCATTTCCATTGTCACCTATCATCTCATTCATCATTGCCTCCTACCATATCTATTTCTTATCCTCAATTTGTATCTCTCTAAAAATTAAATCTATGGTAGTCAAATAAGTATGGTGTTTCTCCACAAGAACCAACACTCCAAATCTTCATGCAGCATTACTCCATAAGAACTAACCCTGCCCAAAGCCATGATGCCATAAGAACCTATATATGAGCAAAGTATTTGTTTGCTTGAGGAAATGAAAAACCTCAGGCATGGAAGGATGATGGGCCTTGCAAATGCCCATGTTTTCATCATGTAATATCACCATTCATACCCTAAAATCCTAGGTCTTTAACCTGTTTCATACCCTAATTCCATCAAATTGCCACCAAATCACATTTTATGTCTAGTGTTTGAATATCATTAGTTTTATGAGATTTTATATGATTAAAGATGATTATGACATGATTTACTAATTACGGTTTCTCTAAGCTCATTTTCACAGGGCTCCATTGCCGAGTTTCATCACAAGCCACTAGAGTACGAAAATGACCAATTTGGGGCTTTTGACACTTTTGGCATGCTTTTGGAGAAACTGAGAGAGGTTATTTTCAAAACTAATATTGTAATACCTTTCCATAACCTAGATTTCACCCAGGTATCTCATGTGGGTCTCTAGAAGGAAATTCACGAATTTGCCCAAATCTGCAATAATTTTCAAAGTTCCAGGTTACGCTTCTATTTATGTTGAGGTGAAGCCGAATGCAGAAAATATGACACATAGGTTTTTGTCCCAGTATAGCCAATTTACTAACCCTCAAACAATTTTCTAAAATTCCTTACGGTTTGGAAGATATGAGGAGTTCTCTAAGGCCAATCTATATAAAATAGCCAGATTTGTGCTTCAGAGTCAAATTCGGATCTGCCTATTTTTATGCCACAGTTACGGTTTGCTAAGTTCTTGTCCAAGCCTATACCAATATTGGGGTTGGTTTATGGATTCTTAGGCTAAATCGAGCAGGTTTTTCCAGCAAATCTCATCTGGAAGATCGATTTAGCCAAAGTGTTAGAATTTTCTATGTATGGTCCAGGTTGTTTTTAATCAAGTCAATGCCTATAAAGGTTGCTCTGTAATAACTAGGAGGTAGCAAATAGAGGATAGATAGATATACACATTCATACTGAGGAATGGAAGCTCTTTTGTTATAGTTCTATGAATTTTATTGAATGGAAATTATTTTGGCTCTAGTTTTGCATTGAAGGAGAAATCATGACTGTAAGAGCTGCAAATGTTTGATTAGTTATTCTCTTTGTTTTACTGTAAGTATCATACCTAGTAGTGGAAAGGGGCCCACCACCACTGGGCAATTTAATTTCATAGCTAGTAGTTTATTTGATTGCTTTAAGTTTCAGTTTGTTCCTCTGAATTGTTCTGAACAGGATTTCAATTTAGTTTCCAGCATGGATTGATTGTGCTTAAGATATTTTGACTTCATTTTGTTTACATAACAGTGTTCATCCATTTGTGACATATCTTTTTTGGTTTTTGAGCGAACTAGTCTTCATAATATTTGATTTGGTTAGATGGTAGATGAGTATATTAAATAATTAGGTTGCATATTCTTTACAAGTTGATCTCAAACAGAAAAAGACGCATTTATTTAACTTCTCTTATGCATTCTTTGTTTTCAAAACAAATCAGCGATGAATGTAAAAACCTCTGTCCACTGCGTCCTCAACCCAGCACTGTGATTGTTTACCTCCGATTTAAAGCACATTTCAAAGTCTCTACATGAGCATTCTATCTCCTGTTGTACAATAGCGTTGCGCAATTGCAGGCACAATCCAAATCACAAGCCTGAATTGCACAATGATCATCCCAATTTCGCCATAAGAGTCTGATTGCAAATGTTTACCAGAATGAATGTTGTGTGTGAGGTTTCTACAACAATAGAATTTGATTCACAACGTGAAATATCGACTCATAAATATCATTAAATCATTAAAACTTAGTATACAAATCCCAGAAGTTTCAATCAAAATTGGTTTTTATAATGATGGAGTGCTGAGATAGTTAAATCTACTTTTGATTTTCCATTTATATCTTGTAGAGCACGTGTTAAGCCTTAGAAATCGATTTCCATAACAGAATTTAAAGGATCATTTCTTTCTTTAATGGATTGATCAGGCAAAAGGCTGTTTTTAACTCAAACTTCTATTATTTAAAAAATAGAGCATGATTTGGAGTTGTAGGGTCTTTGAGATTGTATCATAAGATTGCTTTTGCGTGTTTGCAACAATAGTCATAAAATAGAGTGATGTTAAATCTTTAGCTAGGAAAAATTAATTCAATTGTTGTAGTAACAAAATAGATTTACAACGTGATGATTCAAGAATACTTTCATTTGGCAAAATGTGGTCTTGGTTTATCAATTCCTTTTGCTAAGCAACGAGATATTTTGAGTTTAATAGGAATGGTGTGAGTGATGTAGTTAGTCTCGTTTGATCAATCTACGATCTTAGTTGTTTTGATAGATAGTCTCTGCATTTCAATGTTTGAGTGTCTTTTAAATTAGGATTCCAGAGCTTAGATAGATTATATAGTTTCCATTTAATTAAAAAAGTTGAGAAGTGTTGGTAAGTGTGAACATTTAAATTTCATAAGTATGAATGGTTTTGTAGTCTTATCATAGTTAAAGTAATAATTTAGCTCCAAATAGGTGTTTAGTCAATTTAGTGTTTCTAAATTGATGTCATTAATTGTCAACCCGGGGCTCGTAAGCTGATGAAGTGAAGGTGTACTATATGTACTTAAGCAACCTCTTAGATCTTTTTGTCATTTGGGGGTGTTGTTTGTGGTCAATTTATCTTCCTAAGATGGAATGGAGATTTTATAAACAGATGAGTGAGTGTGTGTGTAAGGTGATTTCTAAATGAGTGAGTGTGTGTTTCAGGTGATTTCTAACTACCTTCTAAACTTTGCAAAGAAAAAGATTGAAAGAAATAACTTGAAACGAAATTGAAAGCAAAGAACCACTTTCTAATAGCACTAGACACTATTCATGCTGCTGCAAATAAAAAGGTAAGAAAACCACTTTAGAAACCAATGATAATGTTTATCTCTTCCTAACTCTCTACTTCCAACATATGGTACTATGTAAAACACGATTAGGAAGTATTTAGAGATGAGTTTAAAAAGTGATAAAAAATGAGAAAAATCTACTTTAAAGACTAGTTATAATGTTCAGCTCTTCCTAACTCTCTGCTTTCAGCATATGGAATTATGTGAAGCACGATTAGAAAGTAGTTAAAGATTAGTCCAAAAAGTACTCAAAGCCAGCTGTAATTTATTAGTATATCGATCTCTAAAAGATGAACAATTTATGATAAAGAGACCATCAATATGTTAGCATACAACTTTGAGAAACTAAACTAGAAATCAGCTATGAAAATAGAGTAAAGGCAGCAACTTTGAACATGTCAACTGAAAATACCATCAGATATAAAGCAAATACACAAAGACAAAACAATCCCGGGTTAAAAACCTGCAAAAGAACAATACTGATCAGTTTAAAATAAAGGCTGGAAATGAAATGACATAAGATCAAATGGTACACTATTATACATGATGAAAGAAATAGAAATTGCTGAAAGCATGAAAATGAAATCAAACACTATGTACACGGGCTGTCATAGATGGGGGCCCTCCATCCACGCAACCAACTTAAAAGTTCAGCTACGAAAAGGTGAACATAACAGTCTTCTTTTTATAAAACCAGCATGTCAAAATACAGTGAAAAGTGTTGTAGGAACAACCTTCTAAAACAGAGTTTTTATAATAGAATTAGCGCAGCAATTACAATATTCAAAAAGCTAATCTATAAGCGTTGGCACACGCTTTATTTATAAGCACAGAGGCAACTACTCTCTGCGTGAACTAAGCAACTACAGCCTAACTTATTAACTACGCAGCAACACGCAGTCTTAACTAATTAACTTGTGCAGCAAACACGTAGGCAACTCCGTGCACTTTTGAGGGAAACGGTCATCATGGGAGACAAATCTATGTTTGGATCCTGTCGTTAGCTGTCTTTGTGGCGTGGAGGAGGTGCCAGCTATAGTTCCGTGTCCCAACTGCTCATGGCTCCCGTGCCACCGTTTAGAACTTGACCGTTTGACCGAGGGAATACCTGCGTTGACCAAGGGCATACGTGACTGGTTTGGCTCAACCAATAGCATACGATCCATGTGTACATCCAACCCAACATGCCCATGTGGCTCGTTCCTTGAGAGGACACGTGGAGCATATCAAACAACAAAAAGGCTGTGGAATCTCTGAACAGCTGCGGAATTGCTGAACAGCTGCGGAAACTCTGTTTATATGTCAAAAATCTAAACCAACAGTAAAACATAAGCAAAGTTAACTAATTATGCTTAGAGACATCAAATGTAATGATCTGGGCGGAAAATAGAGCAAAAGAGAGGGATAAGTGAAGAAAAGCTGTAGGTAATGATGGATAATCAAGTGCAAGTTAGAGGCTCTACATACCCCCACTACGAGGGTGTTGCATGTCCTCATGCAACGAAAACATTGTTTATTCCACCTGCTGAGATGCCTCTGCTAAGACATCTAGTCTTCTCTTCTTCCTCTGTGTGGCCACATTGACTCTTGGTCTTTTCATCAAACATCTAAATTTTAAATTGATCAAGGCTCTGTTTAACTTCCTGCATTTCTTCTTGAGCTTTTTGTTTTCCTTTTGCCAAAGGCCCATATGAAGCATGGTATTATCTTGGACCATCTTGTCCACTTTGCTCTGTTCCTTCAGTTTTTCATTTTCTTGTTTGATGTGGCGATTTAGTACCTCTAGCTCAAATACATCTTGCTTCAGTGATTGAACTTGCTGTTCAAGAGGTAGAACAGTGCTTGGACCAGCAACAGCTTGTTCTAATGTTTCCAAGTAGTTATATACTCTCTGCTGGTCTGGGTCAATCTCTGGTGACGTCTTTGGACTAGGCTCATGCTCAAATTCAAGTCCATGTTCAAATTCAGGGTCATGCTCAAAAGGACTTTCCTCACGTGGAGGGCTAGTCTCAACCTGCTCAAGTCTTGTAGCAACCTTTGTAGGTGTGCTCAAGTCAATAAAGAATGACTCTTTGTTCTTTGTGGCCCCCATTTTGCTTTGTAACCTGCTGCTCCTTCTCACGGTGGTGATGCTCTGTTTTTCTTTTTGTTGCTTCTGTTTTTGTTTTTGCATCTTCTTGGAAAGGGCAGCCTCATGAAGTTGGGCCAACCTATGTGCCAATGGCTGAGTGTCCTCTTCACTGGAATTCTCAGGAGTAATGTAGGATTCTTGGGCTATGGCTTTTCCTTTATCTTTCTTTTGTTTCTCCCTACTCTCCTTTTTCTTTTGAGCAGCTTCTTGTACAATTTCTTGCAGGGTTTCTGTAATGATTCCTTGGGCTGTTTGATCAATGTCTACAGCATGTTCAGGGTCAATTTCATGTTCAGAATGATGGGCAACATTTTCTTCTTCAACAAGGTCCTGGACAGTTTCTTCTTGGAGAACAGTTTCTGGGGTAACCTCTTCTCTTTTTCTTCTACTCTTTCTAGGCACAGAGGTTTCTCCTGCCTCTTCGAAGTGGTTTCTCACAAGAAATCTTTCCCAGGTATCCCTTTTGGCCTTTAACTGTTCTTCAACTAGTATTTTGATAAGCCCATGATGGTATAAATGTGGCTCAATGTTTCTTGGGTTTCTTTGGACTATTGAGCACATTTTTCTAAGGCTTGAGAGTAAAAAGTATGGAAGGTTAATGTCATTCTCTCCTAAGAAATGCATCATAATTTTGGCATGATAAACATATAGAACTCCAAACCTTCCCTCACATGTGAAGAATTTTTGTACTAGTAGAAGCAGAGCTGTCCATTCTTCTTTGACAAGATTAACAGGGATTCCTTTTGTAAAGATGCTAGTGTCCATACCTGGATTCTTCAGAATTTGCTTCCATTGCTGGTCTTGTACTGATCGGTTTTTGAACCATCTCTCTCCAGTTTGTGGTAGTGAAGTGGCCTGTGCCAAACTGCTCTCGGTGACTGTGAATTTCAGATCTCCTATCTCCACTTGGTTGTCTTTCTCTTTGAAAGAACGTGCAAAAGTCTTTGTGACCTCTTTATGATAACCCTTGAATTTTTGAATGCACTGGAGCCAATTTGCCTTTTGCAAAGGGTCTTTGACTTGGGGATATCCTTCCAGAAATTTGGAGCCCTCTGGCTCTACCCTCAAAAGTTTACCCATCGATTCTCTGGCTCTGTTTTAATACTCTTGAGGAAGGGTTATACGGTTTCAACAGTGGCTTTAACTCAACAGCTTTACGGCTTCAACAGTAGTTTCCACACAGTAGACTTACGGCTTCAATAGAGGTTTCCACACAGTAGACTTACGGCTTTAACACAACAGCCGTAATACATTCACAACAGTGGTCAAAGTTTAGCAGAGGAGAGAAACGAAATAGAGTATGGTTACGATGACAGAGTGGTGAATAAGGCAGAGCAGTGGAAAGCAAGGAAAATGCGGAAGTGAAACAACTGCGTGAATGAGATAATACATGCGTAGGAGGGTTATGAATGATGGGAAGAAACGGTTAAGTCCTTAGACTTCGGTCATGAGTGTACATTTGGCTGCGGAATCATAACGCATTGAGCCGTAGTACAATTGTCTACGTCACTTAGGTACGAAAATTTAAATGGAAACGCAGTCGTGTATGGGCTTTTAAATCGTGATGAATGGTGGCTATTAAGGCTGAGAGATACGGGGATTTTGGTCGAGTAATGGAGAGAATTGGCAATCATTACATTGAATGGCAAAAAACACAACCCGTAAACTATGCAAAATGTTATAACCATAGGTTTAGAAATTAGATCATACCTTAGGTGTCCGCGTTTTGATTCCTTTTGCTGATCTGACATTACCCTTTCATTGTTTGTTGCTGCTACATGACCTTTCAATTTTTGCTGATGACCTTTGGACTGCAGATTCCTTCTTTAAACAGACTGTGTTTTTTTTTATGCAGGTGCAGAAAGTGTATTGGGTGCGGAATTGGGATATTGGCTGCGGAATTGCTCCTTAGCTGCAGAAACTGTAGAAATACCCTTCTGACTGCACAAAACAATTTTAGCTGTGTAAAAATAAATCTGACAATGACTTTATTGATGGAATGGAATGTAATGGATGGATGAATGAAAAGAAATGAGGTGGAGTGAGAGTGATTGAATGAATGAGATGGTGAATGAAGTGGATGAAATGGCGAAATGAGATGGAAGAGAGGGAGATTTTTTTTTTGGAAAACATGAGGTGTCAGGTGACCCTGATTTTCACCTCAGGTTTTCTGCATAAGACTGCCAATCAGAGATTGGTTTTCAGGCTTATACACTTATTCTTTTTTTTTTCTCCTTTTTTTTTCTTTTTTTTCTTTTTTTTTTTTCTCTCTTTTTTTTTTTTTTTAAAAACCAAAGATTAGGCTGATGGAGGAGAAGAATCCTTCTCCACCAACCTGATTGCAGAATATTCTTTAAACAACTTGACAAATTCCTCTTTTGAGAGTGGCCTCTGGTAGACTTTCAATCTATGGCCATTCACAATAAGAGGAGTATGAAATTCATCAATAGTTTTCACTCGAACTGCTCCATTACTAAAGACTTCATCAACCTCATATGGCCCAAGCCAATGAGTTTGAAATTTTCCTTTGAAGTCCTTAAACTTTGAATCAAACAATAGAGCCCAATCTCCTTTCTGAAACTTTCTTTCTTTGATATGACGATCATGCCATTTAGATCTTTGGTGCTGAACTAGATCGGTCCTTAGAATTGCATCTTGTCTTATTTCATCTAGCTCATTTAGCTGGTCCATTCTGTGTCTTTGGGCTTCTGTGAGGCTCATCCCCAATTGGACTGCCATTTTGAAGGTCTTGATTTGGAACTCAATGGGGAACAGGACTTCCTTCCCATAAACAAGTTCATAGGGAGAATGTTCTGTTGTGTTCCTCCATGTGGTTCGATAGGCCCATAAGGCTTCAGGAAGCCTTTCCGCCCAATCTCTTCTATGAAGATGAACAGTCTTGGTGATAATGCCTTCAAGAACTTTATTGGTAGATTCCACTTGACCATTGGATTGTGGATGGTATGGAGTAGATGTTCTGTGCTTGATCTTATATTCCTCCATTAGCTTCTCCATCAATTTAGATGTAAATTGGCTTCCCTGATCTGTTACAATTTCCCTTGGGACACCAAAACGAGTGAAAATATCCTCAAAAAGAAATTGAACAACTGAATTTTCAGTGGCAGAAGGCAATGCCTTGGCTTCTACCCACTTAGTAACATAATCAGTACAAACCAGTATATACTTCTTTTGCTTTGATGGTGGATTAATTGTTCCAACGAAATCTAGAGCCCATTTCTCAAAGGGTTCGATGCATACCTGAGGCTGCAGTGGCATTTCATTTGAAGGAGTTGGTCTCCCAACTCTTTGGCAACTGTCACACCTTCTAACATACTGCTTTGCATCTTTAAAGAGAGAAGGCCAATAATATCCTAGAGAAAGGATTTTATAGGCTGTCCTCTTGTCAGCAAAGTGCCCGCCGCATGGTTCATCATGACATGCCTTAAGGATGTCAGGCATTTCATCTTCCCGAACACACCTTCTGATTATACAATCTGGCCCTGTTTTGAACAATTCATTAGAAATCCAAGAATAATGTGAACTCTCCTGAATGATTTTCCTTTTCTCATTAGGAAATAAGTGTAGAGGTAGCTTCCCTGTAACTAGATAATTAGCCATATCTACATACCAAGGAGTCTTGGTAGTTACTGCAAACAAGTATTCATCTGGAAACTTATCTTCTACTGGAGAATCTTCATTAGTGTTTTGGATTCTAGACAAGAAATCAGCTACTGTGTTTTGTTTTCCAGGTCTATCTAACACAGTAATGTTGAATTCTTGTAAGAGTAAAAGCCATCTTGTAACTCTACCATTAGTAACAGGTTTGTTCATTAAATATCTTATGGCAGAGTGATCAGTATGGACAAAGGTTTCATAGCCGGTTATGTAGTGTCTAAACTTATTGATCGCATGTACCACAACTAAGAACTCTTTTTCTGTAACAGTATAATTTAACTCAGTGGGAGTCAAATTTTTACTTGTGTAATAAATGGCATAAGGGATCAAATCCTTTTGTCCCAAAACAACTCCTAGAGCTATATCTGAAGCATCAGTAGAAATGTGGAAAGGGAGTTTCCAATTTGGCCCCCTTAAGATGGGTGCTTCAGATATTCTAGTCTTTAAAGCTTCAAAGGTAGATTGACACTCAGGATCCCATTTGAACTCACAGTCTTTGGTAAGCAATTTGAAAAGAGGAGATGCTATCTTAGTGAAGTTTTCAATAAATCTTCTGTAATATCCAGTAAACCCAAGAAAACTTCTAACATCTTTCTGGCAATTTGGAACAAGTAACTTAGAGATGACTTCAACTTTGGATCTATCAACCTTAATTCCATCTCCTGAAATATGATGTCCTAAAACAATCCCTTCAGTAAACATCATAAAGCACTTTTCATGACTTAAAGAAAGATTTGTTTCCTTACATCTTATCAGTACTTTTTCCAAATTTTCCAAAGCTTCTTCAAATGTATTACCATAAACTGTGAAATCGTCCATGTATACCTCTACACAATCATGAATCAGATCTGAAAAGATTCCTAGTACAGCCCTTTGAAATGTAGCGGTTGCATTGCACAATCCAAAAGGGAGTACTCGGTAAGCAAAAGTTCCCCAAGGACAAGTAAATGTGGTTTTGTCTTGATCTTCAGGTGCTACCTGAATTTGATTATACCCACTAAAACCATCCAAGAATGAGAAATACTTTTTACCTGCTAAAGTGTCTAGTACCTGATCAATAAAAGGTAGAGGGAAATGATCCTTTAAGGTTGCCTTGTTCAATTCTCGATAATCAATGCAAACTCTCCATTTACCATTCTTTTTGGGCACTATAACCAAGGGAGAAACCCATTGGCTATCTGAAATGGGGTAAATGAAGTTTACCTTGAGCAATTTCTGGAGTTCTTCTTTCACGATTTCCCTAAGGTTTGGATTCATCCTTCTTTGTGGTTGCCTAATAGGTCTGCTGTTTTCTTCAATATAGATGTGATGAATACAAGTCTTAGGATCGATTCCTTTCATGTCAGTGTATTCCCATGCAAATGCAGTGGAATGTTTTTGCAAAAGTTTAGTTAATTCTTCTTGTTGTGGTGTTCCCAAGTTTTTGTTAATGTTCAATGTTTTTCCTGGAAGGATTTCAACTGTAGAACTACCAAACTCTTCCATTGAGAAGAGAGACATCTGTCTAGAGGAGAGATATTCAATTTTTGCATCTAACTGAAACTGTGTAGAGTCATATTCTAAAGGTATTTCAAAATTTTCTAATGTATTTAGAATTTGACTATCCTCACTAATCTCAGAGATGGTTAGAACAGGTTGAATAGTATCCTCATCATCAACCCACTCATCTTCTCCTATTTCTGTTATTGCCTTTGCTGGAGGATACAAGTTGAATTTCTTGGTGGAATTACCATCTGATATATACATGTCCCCAGACCTACAACTGATGAAAGCATCAGCTGTTGCTAACCAAGGTCTTCCTAAGATAAGAGGATGTCCTCCTAGATTGTTCTTGGGAGTTAAAATCATAAAATCAACTGGATATTCCCAAGAGTCTAGGGAAACTGGAATGTCTTCCAATACACCATCAGGTTTAATGATTGATCTATCTGCAAGTTGCAGTAAAGTAGGTGTAAAGAGAAGGTTAGGAAGATTTAACTGATCCATGGTCTGTCTACTCATGATGTTGATCGCAGCTCCTAAGTCAATCAAAGTATTTGGGATTTCAACCCCATTAATATGAGTTTTGACAATAGGGCTACCGGGATCCACATACTTTTGCATGGTAATCTTACCCATCATAATGTCTGCAATTTTTCCAACTAGATGTATCCTTTTGGTATCTCTGGTTCTCTTTCCTGTTTTCTTCAAACTCAACTCCTTTATTGTCTTTGCTAGAATGGGAATTTCCTTAATGGCTTGTAACAAGGGGATCTTGATACAGACATTCTTCAATTCATCTAGAAAACTATAGTCAGGCACCCATATTTGTTTTTCCACTCCTTTGTCAATTTGTGATCTTTCAGGAAAAGGAGGTGTAGCTAAAGGTGTAGGTTGCTCAATTATGGGAGTTGTAGAGGTTGATTCTTTTTCTTTTTCTTTTTGGATATTTTGGTTTTGAAGTGATACTTCAGAACCCTTATTGACTTTGAGAGATTCTTCCTCAGAAATGCTTGGTTGTTGAACACTTGTAGAAGGTTGATCTAAGATTCTACCTGATCTGAGTTGTACTTCATTAAGAGGAACAACCATATAGGTAGGGAATGGTTGACCTTCCATCATGTAAGCATTTTGAGGGTTCCTATTATTTGGATTTGGTAATGGCTGAGAGGGAAGTTGATTTGATTTCTGCTGGGATTGAAGCAAGAGTTGAGAATTTTGATTTTGTGGAGGAGGTTGTTGTTGTTGAGGGTATGGCAATGATAGTTGTTGACCTTGATTTGGAAGTTGTGGAGCCTGCTGATTCTGAAATGATGGAGGATATTGATAGAATTGAGCAAATCTCCCATAAGGATTTTGCATGCTTTGCATCCATGCTTGAAAAGCATTTTGAGGTTGAGGCCAAGGTTGTTGCCAAGGATTCCAATTTGTTTGGGATTGAGAATTCATAGAGTTGTTAAACCCTTGATTCTGTTGCCCTTGCCAAGGTCTCCTTGCAATAAAACAGAGAGATTCAAGTGTATCTGGATCCTCTTGAAAGACTGCTTTGAGGCCAGGTATTGAAGGACAATCCTTAGTCTCATGAGTTTCTGAGCAAATTACACATGTTTCTACAACGTGTGTGTCCAAGGGACATTCCCTTAAAGCATGTTTCTTTCTACATTTCGGGCAAAAAATGGCCAAAGCCTCAGCTTCTGCTTTTTGTTTATTGTGAATCTTAAGGGTATCTAGTTGTTCACTAAGACTCCCTAAGATGTCAGTTTTGAATTCATCAAGCATATTGCCGATTTCAGCCCTACTTACTGATCCTGTTGCAGATTTATTTGCTCTAAGGAGAGAAGGATCTCTAGGCCCTTTTTGAGTTTTTGATTTGCCTCTTGAGAGATGGATACAAAGTTCTGCTATATCATTGAGTGAAAGTTGAGAAATATCCCCTTTCCCCATCATGTTTAAGATATCTATCCATTCATCCCTAATGGCTTTTAATAAGAGGGCTTTTAAGGTCTCTTCATCCAAGCTACTCATTTTTTCTCTTTTCAAGTTATATTGAAATCTTTCAAGTAAATCTTCTAAGCTCTCATCTTCTCTTTGTATCATTTTAAAAACCTCGTCCTTGTGATTAGTAGGCATACAATAGTCCAAATACCTATCCAAAAATGTCTGTTTCATTTCATCCCAAGACCTAATGGATTGAGTGAGTAACCCCATGAACCATTTCAAGGCTTGATCCTTCAGTGTTGAAGGGAACAATTTGAGTTTCTGAGAGTCATCCAGGTAGTCATAAGTTCGACACACCACTTCAAACTCAAATAAAAATGTTTCAGGGTCCTCAGTCCTTAACCCATGGAAATTTGGGAGGACAGATGGTGATATGTTTTTCATAGTGGCTCGGGAATCCTCATTAACAATGGGAAACCCAAATGAATTATCCCCATCTCTATTTCCTCCTCCAAGGGGACCTCTACCACCATTATTGTTGTTGTTGTTTCCTCCTCCTCCTCTACCTCTACCTCTACCTCTACCACCTCCTTCTTCCTCTGCCATGATGGTTCTCCTAGGGATTTCAAAATCTTCTGGTTCCTCTACAAAGGGTGAATGAGAAGAGATTTCTCCTTCTTCTTCAGATGATTCCACTTCCTCAATTACAATTGGTCTTTCTGTAGGAGAAAGAGAAGAGTCTCTTCCTGGTTCAAATTCAATAGAAGGTATAGGAGAGTCAACTCTTGGCTCTTGAATTCCAGGAATTCTAGGACTAGGAGTGTCGGTTGGAGATAAGGGAGGTGTCTCTTGTCTATCCCTTGAAGTAGATGGACTTGTAAAAATTGAACTTCGAGCTCTAGCTAAAAACCTTCCCCTAGAATCTCTAGCTCTATGCATGTCATTTTTTTTTTTATTATTTTTCTTCAAGTCAAGTTAATAGTTCTTTTTCTGATCTTCCAGGTCACTCTAGGTGCAAGAAGAGAGCATACTCAAGAAACTACCAAATCAATAACTTTCTCTTTTTTGATCCTCCAGATCACCTTGAAGTGCAAGAGGAGAGCATACTTTGATAGGTTATCAACTTCTTTCCTTGAAATTTTTATGTTTTTTTTTTCTCTAAGAATATGGCTACTTAATTTCACTTCCCCGGCAACGGCGCCAAAATGTTTAGTCAATTTAGTGTTTCTAAATTGATGTAATTAATTGTCAACCCGGGGCTCGTAAGCTGATGAAGTGAAGGTGTACTATATGTACTTAAGCAACCTCTTAGATCTTTTTGTCGTTTGGGGTGTTGTTTGTGGTCAATTTATCTTCCTAAGATGGAATGGAGATTTTATAAACAGATGAGTGAGTGTGTGTGTAAGGTGATTTCTAAATGAGTGAGTGTGTGTTTCAGGTGATTTCTAACTACCTTCTAAACTTTGCAAAGAAAAAGCTTGAAAGAAATAACTTGAAATGAAATTGAAAGCAAAGAACCACTTTCTAATGGCACTAGACACTATTCATGTTGCTGCAAATAAAAAGGTAAGAAAACCACTTTAGAAACCAATGATAATGTTTATCTCTTCCTAACTCTCTGCTTCCAACATATGGTACTATGTAAAACATGATTAGGAAGTAGTTAGAGATGAGTTTAAAAAGTGATAAAAAATGAAAAAAATCTACTTTAAAGACTAGTTATAATGTTTAGCTCTTCCTAACTCTCTGCTTTCAGCATATGAAATTATGTGAAGCACAATTAGAAAGTAGTTAAAGATTAGTCCAAAAAGTACTCAAAGCCAGCTATAATTTATTAGTATTCTGATCTCTAAAAGATGAACAATTTATGATAAAGAGACCATCAATATGTTAACATACAACTTTGAGAAACTAAACTAGAAATCAGCTATGAAAATAGAGTAAAGGCAGCAACTTTGAACATGTCAACTGAAAATACCATCAGATATAAAGCAAATACACAAAGACAAAACAATCCCAGGTTAAAAACCTGCAAAAGAAAAATACTGATCAGTTTAAAATAAAGGCTGGAAATGAAATGACATAAGATCAAATGGTACACTATTATACATGATGAAAGAAATAGAAATTGCTGAAAGCATGAAAATGAAATCAAACACTATGTACACGGGCTGTCATAGATGGGGGCCCTCCATCCACGCAACCAACTTAAAAGTTCAGCTACGAAAAGGTGAACAGAACAGTCTTCTTTTTATAAAACCAGCATGTCAAAATACAGTGAAAAGTGCTGTAGGAACAGCCTTCTAAAACAGAGTTTTTATAACAGAATCAGCGCAGCAATTACAATATTAAAAAAGCTAATCTATAAGCGTTGGCACACGCTTTATTTATAAGCACAGAGGCAACTACTCTCTGCATGAACTAAGCAACTATAGCCTAACTTATTAACTACGCAGCAACACGCAGTCTTAACTAATTAACTTGTGCAGCAAACACGTAGGCAACTCCGTGCACTTTTGAGGGAAACGGTCATCATGGGAGACAAATCTATGTTTGGATCCTGTCTTTAGCTGTCTTCGTGGCGTGGAGGAGGTGCCAGCTATAGTTCCGTGTCCCAACTGCTCACGGCTCCCGTGCCACCGTTTAGAACTTGAGCGTTTGACCGAGGGAATACCTGCGTTGACCAAGGGCATACGTGACTGGTTTGGCTCAACCAATAGCATAAGATCCATGTGTACATTCAACCCAACATGCCCATGTGGCTCGTTCCTTGAGAGGACACGTGGAGCATATCAAACAACAAAAAGGCTGCGGAATCTCTGAAAAGCTGCGGAATTGCTGAACAGCTGCAGAAACTCTGTTTATATGTCAAAAATCTAAACCAACAGTAAAACATAAGCAAAGTTAACTAATTATGCTTAGAGACATCAAATGTAATGATCTGGGCGGAAGATAGAGCAAAAGAGAGGGATAAGTGAAGAAAAGCTGTAGGTAATGATGGATAATCAAGTGCAAGTTAGAGGCTCTACAATAGGCTTTGAGTATAGTATTTGCTTTGGTTTTAGTAGGTTCAATTCAATTTGATAACATAAGGTAATTTAGAATTAGTTCACTTTCCAGAACAGTAACATAGATTTGGTTTCATAAGCAGTGTGACATCAATTCAATTTCCTTTATAAATTTAGGGAATTTCATTAAGATTTCATTTTGTTTCTTTAAAACCATTATTAAGGAAACTTATATACTCTGACCATTAAGCTGTGTCAAAACCGCAGTAAAACTCGTGTTTACGAGTGCTTGATTGACAATTAAATATTCGAAGGATTAATTCACCAATTAAATCTGCCAACATTTTGGCGTCGTTGTCGGGGAAGAGGTAATTTCTTGTGGCGAAGTTGTAATTTCTTATTCATGTAACTATTATTATGAGAGTTTGAGGATCTTGTAAGACTCTCAGAGGGTGGAGAGCATACAGTAAGACATGAGTGAAGAGCCACGCATCCACTTTTGTGGGGTTGCTCTAAAGTCTGACCAATTACTGCTTGTTCTTGAGATTCTATTTCCTTTATCTTTATACATAGAAGTAGAAGCAATTTGATTTCATTTCTGTATTTCATGTAATTCACAAAGTTTGTAAAACTCACAGAATTAGTAAGACACATCTATAGGAACCATAGCTAAGCCTCACACGGAGCATAGGCCTTAGAGTAGTCTCAAGCACTCTGTGAGATATTTAATTTCCAAATCATTTTTTTAATATATTAAATAGTATTCTGATTTTCTCTCAAGTGTGGTGAGTTTTACTTCAGCCAATATAGATTTTAAATTCATCTTTAGATTCCAATATTTAACGTTATATCATTTTGGGGTGTTGTAAGAACCCCCATTACTAATATGTGTGTGGAGACAGGGACTATCAATCGAGAAGATGGACTTGAAGATAATAAATATGAAGGACTTCTCACAACCCCTAACAGCTTCTGGGATCTTGACCTCTACCTCTCATGAAGAGAACTTCTTGACAATATTCAAGAACTTGTCCATTTCTCCACCACCACAAAATGATTTCGAAGTCTCTTTTGATTTCCCTTACTAGTCATCTTAGGAGACAAAAGAATCATGCACTATAATCAATGGAGAACATCCACTAGAACCTAAAATTGAGGAGTTCTTGACATCTCTATCAGCAGATATGGAATGTAATCAAGAGACTACCCACCCTATGGAGAACAATCAACATGACATGGAAGAAGAGGATGAGCAGCATGGACCAAATCGGGAAATGGACCAATAATACCATGATTACATCGAACATTGGTTTCGAACAACAACTCAAGCGAGGCAATATTCTCCTCTTCTAAAACTCTTGTTTTCATATCAAGTACATTTGCTTGTTTTTCATGCTCATGTACACTTCCAAGTTTATATGTTAAATATGAGCATATGTATTTGTACTTTCTCTGCACATGGCTTCATTGGAGGCACTCCTTCACTTGAAGGAGTTCATCTCGATTTCCTCAGCAGAATAGGAAAGTTTGTATTATAAATAAATAAATGAAAATAGTAAAGAGAAAGTAAGTCCTTTTGTGAAAACCAGCTTCTCTGGCACAACTGGGCAGGGATTTTCCTTGAAAACCAGGTAACTGGTAGGCAAAGTTTCCAATAATTTTGTAAATGTGTATGATTTCTTCAAATCATGTATATTTCAAATCATTATGTCTTATGTCATGTTGGTTGATGTGGGATCCCTTAAGTCCCACCTACGAACAGGCTTTGTCCCATCGATATCAACAAATTATCTGGGACCAAGGCTAGGGTTAGATCAAGTACTTAGGAGCTTGCATGCCTTAATGTCAGGTATCCTTGTCATCTACCAAGGGAATACTACAATGTTTCTTGGTGGATGAATTTCGCAGTCCATTCGACTTCAAAAAATATATTCATGGCTAGTAGAATGTACCTAGTGCCTTGATTCCCATTGACATCAAAGGTGGGATATCTCAAATTGGTTAACGACTTCCTCAATGGTCGGTAATCCAATAATTCTTGCTTATGTTCGACATCAACACCATTTATTCACATAAGCAAGATTTAACACAGTGTATAGTAGTTGAAGACTATATGGTTTTGTGATCTCAGTGCAGACTTGCAGTAATATGGACATTTGTAGCATCATTTCCTTTTCCTGTAGCAGTCATCTTGTTTCAATAAATGTTGCCATATAGCAGCTTCATCATCATTTGTAGCAGTCATCTTTCTTCTTTGTTTGGGGACATCAACTCCCCAGGCATTGGGGGGAGAAGGGAACCTTAATTTTTCAGCCTCCTTTACTATCTCTAGTTCATCCTTCTTCAGCAGATCCATATACACATCAGTAGCAGTCATTCCAACTCCAACTTTCAGTCGTGTTCCGGTTCATCTTCCACTTCATCTTACAACAACAAGTAGATCAAAAGTAAAGGTAACCTGAGGTAAAGTTGGATTAAGATTCTTTAATTGATTAGAGATTTAAGGAAGCTCTAATGATTAATCACCATGTATTCCATTCTCCATATACCCTTCATTTTGCAAAATTACTCATTCATATTAAAATGCATGCTACTCTAATTAGGTCATAATCATGAAAAGAAAAGTATATTGGTTCATGTAAAAGAAAAGTAGTAACTATAGTGCCTTCCCCTCCTACATTCTCACATATTGTCAATTGAATGTATCCAATAGAGGATGAATTCATTTCCACCCTTTGTTAAAGAAAAAAAAATCCATAAGCATTGGCCTTACAAGAGTAGCATATGCAATGACCTCACTTCATCCACTATCACCATCACCACCTCATCTCATCCACCATTTCCATTGTCACCTATCATATCATTCATCATCGCCTCCTTCCATATCTATTTCTTATCCTCAATTTGTATCTCTCTCACAATTAAATATATGGTAGTGAAATAAGTATGGTGTTGGTCCACAAAATCCAACACTCCAAATCTTCACACAACATTACTCCACAAGCACTAACCCTACCCAAATCCATGATGCCATAAGAACCGATATATGAGCAAAGCATTTGCTTGCATGAGGACATGAAAAAACTCAAGCATGGGGGAATGATGGGCCTCACAAATGCCCATGTTTTCTTCATGTAATATCACCATTCATACCCTAAAACCCTAGGTCTTTAAACCGTTTCGTACCCTAATTCCATCAACTTGCCGCCAAATTACATTTTATGTCTTATGGTTGACTATCATTAGTTTTTTTCGATTTTCTATGATTAAATATGATTATTACATGATTTAATAGTTACATTTTCTCTAAGATCATTTTCACAGGGTTCCATCTCCGAGTTTCTTCACAAGCTAGTAGAGTACGGAAATGACCAATTTGGGTCTTTTGACACTTTCGGCATGCTTCCGGAGAAATCGAGAGAGGTTATTATCAAAGAGAATGTTGTAATACCTTTCCATAACATGGATTTCACCCAGGTAACTCATGTGGGTCTCTAGAATGAAATTCACAAATTTGCCCAAATCTGCAATAATTTTCAAACTCCCAAATTTTTCCTCGATTTACGTGCATCTGAAGGAAAATGTAGAAAACATGGCACATGGGTTTTTGTCCCCGTATATCCAATTTATTAACCCACAAACCGTTTTATAAAATTCCTTAGAGTTTGGAAGATATACAGAGTTCTCTGAGGCCAATTTATATAAAATAACCGGATATGTGCTTAGCAGTCAAATTTGAATCTGCCTATTTTTATGCCACACTTATGGTTTGCTAAGTTCTTTTACAAGATTATACCAAAATTGGGGTTGGTTGAGGGATTGTTAGGATAAATCAAACAGGTTGTTCTAGAAAATCTCATTTGGAAGATGGATTTAGCCAAATTGTTAGAATTTGCTATATATGGTCCCAGTTGTTTTTAATCAATTCGATACCTATAAAGGCTACTCTATAATAACTAGGAGGTAGCAAACAGAGGATAGATAGATATACACATTCATACTAAGGAATTGAAGCTCTTTTGTAATTGTTCTATGAATTTTATTGAATGGAAATTATCTTCGCTCTAGTTTTGAGTTGAAGGAGAAATCATGATTGTAAGAGCTACAAATGTTTGATTAGTTATTTGCTTCTCTTCGTTTTACTGTAAGTATCATACCTAGTAGTGGAAAGGGCCCACCACCACTAGGCATTTTAATTTCGTAGCTGGTAGTTGATTTGATTGCTTTAAGTTTTAGTTTATTCCTCTGAATTGTTCTTAACAGGATTTCAATTTAGTTTCCAGCTTGGATTGATTGTGGTTAAGAGCTTTCAAATTCATTTCATTTACATAACAATGTTCTGGCATTTGTGAGATATCTTATTTTGGTTTCTGAGTGAACTAGTCTTAATAAGATTTGATTTGTTTAGATGGTAGATGAGTAGATTAATTAATTGGGTTGAAAATTCTTTACAAGTTGATCTCAAATAGAAAAAGACGCATTTATTTAAATTATCTTATGCATTCTTTGTTTTCAAAACAAATCAGCGATGAATGTAAAAAAATTTGTCCATTGTGTCCTCAACCTAGCACTGTGATTCTTGACCTCCGATTTAAAGCACCTTTCGGAGTCTCTGCGTGAGTGTTCTATCTCCTGTTGCACAGCAGCGTTCCCAATTCCAAGCATAATCCAAATCACAAGCCCAAATTGCACAATGATCATCCCAATTTTTCCATATGAATATGACTGCAAATGTTTACCTTAATGAATTTTGTGTGTGAGGTTTCTACTACAATATAATTTGATTCACAGCGTGAAATATCAACTCATCAATATCATCAAATCATTAAAACTTAGTATAAAAATCCCAAAACTTGAAATCGAACTTGGTTTTTATAATGATGGAGTGTTGAGATAGTTAAATAGATTTCCAAAACAGAATTAAAAAGATCGTTTCTTTCTTTGATGGATTGATCAGGCGAAAGACTATTTTTAACTCAAACTTCTATTATTTTAAAAAACAGAGCATGATTTGGAGTTGTAGGGTCTTTGAGATTGTATCAAAAGATTACTTCTGCGTGTTTGCAACAGTAGTCCTAAAACAGAGTCATGTTAAATCTTTAGCTAAGCAGCAATACTTCAAATTGTTGTAGTAACCAAATAGATTTACAGCGTGAGGATTGAAGAATACTTTCATTTGGCAGAATGTGGTCTTGGTTTATCAATTCCTTTTGCTAAGTAGCAAGATATTTTGAGTTTAATAGGAATAGTGTGAGTGTTGTAGTTAGTCTGGTTTGATCAAATTCTTGTAGGATCTCAATTTTTTTGATAGATAGTCTCTGCATTTCAATGTTTGAGTGTCTTTTAAATTAGGACTCCAGAGCTTAGATAGATTAGATAGTTTCCATTTAATTAAAATAGTTGAGAAGCATTGGTAAGTGTGAACATATAAATTTCTTAAGTACGAATGGTTTTGTAGTCTTATCATATTCAAAGTAATAATTTAGCTTCAAATAGGTTTTGAGTACAATATTTTCTTTGGTTTGAGTAGAGTCAATTCAATTTGATATCATAATGTAATTTAGAATTAGTTCACTTTCTAGAGCAATAACATAGATTTGGTTTCATAAGCAGTGTGACATCAATTCAATTTCCTTTATAAATTTAGGGCATTTCATTAAGATTTCATTTTGTTTCTTTAAAACCATTATTATTAAGGAATATTATATACTCTGACCATTAAGCGAAGTCAAAAACGCAGTACAACTCATGTTTACAAGTCCCAGATTGACAATAAAATATTAGGAGGATTAATTCACCAATTAAATCTCTCAACAAGGCTATTTTCCTGGGTAGGCTAAGGAGGTTCGTTATAAATGGTATCGGAGCAAGTTCAAACCTTGTGTCCTATGGGCTCATCCAGCTCCGTAGAGTTTGTTGATGGGTTTGATTATAAAAAATTTATCAGAACAATAACCCAAAATTTTTTAAAGGGTAAAGCTTGAAATGTAGACATGATGTCTTGTCATCCAAAGAAATAAGAACCTCTTAATGAGGAATTCAAATATTAATTTCTAGGATTCTAGGAAGCTTGCAAGAAAGGAGTGCAGAGCTAGGATTTGCAGCAAAAGTACAATGTTGGGAACCATGGAGAGGCGAGACAATGGGAGTTCCACTCCCTCCTACAGTCAGGAAATATCTAATCGATTCAAGAAACCCCTAAAGGTTGAGATCAAGGTTTCAGAAGGAGTGAAACAAGGAAACAAAGGCACATAGGGGCAGGAAAATATGCATGAAGAAGTCAGTAGAGAGAAGCAAATAGAAGCAGAAAGTTAGAATGCTGAAACCAGAAAGCGGACTGGACCTTGTAAACCTAGGGCTACCATCACACCCCAAGTGGTGTTATGTGATCCAGCGCTACAAGCGCATCAGGAACACATGGCAACTTATGTAATCATTTGTAAATTCATGAGGTTATGGCCAACAGAGAAGGCTTTATAGGCATGGATAAAGAATCATTGGAAAACTGAGGGGGACATAGATCTACACCTTGGATCCAAGGGTTTCATTGTAGTTTTTACTAACATTGAGGATAAATACAGGGTGTTTGAAGAAGGGCCCTACTTCTATACAGTTGCAGGACTCTATATGCGGCCTTGGGTAATGAATTTTGTCCCAGAGCATGAGACATTCATGTTGGTCCCGGTTTGGGTAAGGCTCTATTCCCTACCTCTGGATTATTGGTTGCCAAAATCATTAAAATCAGTAGGAAATAAGCTAGGGCATTTTGTAAAAATATTAGAGGCTACTATACGGGGAAAGTATACCTCCTTTGCCCGTATATGTGTAGAGATGGACCACTCGGGAGCTCTACCAGATGAAGTAATTTTGGAAATTTTTGATGAAGAATGGGTGCAAACAGTGGACTATGAGCATGTTCCTTTCAGATGCTGCAAATGCCATGAACTTGGACATATATTCAAAGGCTGCCCCTTAAACAAAATGGAGAGTAGAACTAAAGCTACCTTAGGGAAAGAAGCTGAAAGCTTTAACAAAGTGGCGTACAGAGGTAAATGAGGAAGAAGGAACCCAAAGGAAATCAACGAGGAAAGGTAGTTAAATCAGAATAGATACAAGGTATTAGAAGAATAACAGGAGAAAGATAAAGTAAACTAGGCTCTAGAGGACAACCTTGTAGAGAAGGAAAAGGATGATAGCATGGACGAAAGAGAAAGTAAACTAGGCTCTAGAGGACAACCTTGTAGAGAAGGAAAAGGATGATAGCATGGAGGATACATAGGAAAACAACCAAAAAAAGGAGGATTTGTTGAACCCCATGGAACTGGATAGGGACCCAGAGATGACCCCTAGCAAGGGGGGAACAGAGGATCATGAACTGCAAGATATTCTTGATAGGGAGCATCTAGATCTGGAAAAGTTTCTGGAGAAGGGAACCACCAAACGAAAGGATTTCCTACCACAAGAGGAGTTCAATAGAGTGCAATAGCTATTCCTATGGAAAACCCAGGAGAAAGGTTCGGGAGTCAAAAAAAACCATGATAGTAAAAAAAAAGGGGGTGAAAATAATGAAGGAAACATCGGGACTAGCTCCTAGGAACCTAGGCAGGAAAAGTGGTAGAAGAAAGCAAAAATGAGTTGCTATTAGAGTGTGGAAAAATCATGATTGACTCAGGTAAGATGAAATACCTAAATAGTTACTGATTGACAAATCTTTCTTAATGAAGCTCACAACATAGAATATGAGGGGTCTAGGAAGTAAACGGAAACAAAGGAATCTTAGAAATAGAATGAAAGAAGAAAAACGAGATATGATTTTCATCTAGGAAACTACATGTTTAGTTGGAAAAATAAGAGAAATACATAGCAAATGGTTGATTAAATATGAATACCTAGAAGTTAAAGCAGATAAAATAGCAAGAGGACTTGTTACAATTTGGAACCCTCTGAAAATAGGAATCCTTGACGCTCAAGCATCCAGGAACTACCTCTCAGTGGTTATTCAACCTTTGGGGGACAAGGAAGTTTATTTGCTCACAAATTTTTATGGTCCACAGAAGCCTTAAGACAAACTCATGCTTCTTACCTCACTGGAGGATCAAAGAGACGAACATTCGGGCATCCCTTGGATATTGGGAGGGGACTTTAACATGATCATGTCCCTGTCGGAAAAAAAAGGTGGAACTAGATCACTAGGTAGAGATTCCATAGAATTTCATAATTTTATAAACAATATGAGGCTAGTAGATACAGAGACAGGTAATGGAATCTTACCTAGAATAATAAAAGGGGAGGAGAGTCTAAGGTGGCCTCAAATCTCGATAGATTTATCATCTCAGAGGAAATTATCCTTATAGGCCTTGACCTGTCAGCGATGATACTCCCTTTTGTTGGCTCAAATCACTGGCATGTTCAGCTTGAAGCATCCTTTATAGGAACTCCAAGAAACAAACATTTCAGGTTTGAAAACATTTGTCTTACCCATTCGGAATTTATCAGCAATATTGAAAAATGGTGGATAGAGGATGTGCAAGTTCAGGGCACTAAAATGTTCCTCCTGCACAAAAGATTGAAACATATCAAACTCAGGCTTAAAGACTGGAATAGGAATGAATTTGGAAACATTTTCGAAACCAAAAAAGTGGTGGAACGGAAGCTACACGAAATTAACCAGATCCTCATTATTGATGGCTTCAACAAGGGAAGAAAGGAACAAGTTGAACACCATCAACAGGAATGGGAAGAACTATGCAAGCAAGAGGAGACATTCTGGAAACAGAAATCAAGGGTACAATGGTTAAAAGAAGGAGAAAGGAACACAAGGTTTTTCCACAAATCTACCATGGACTGCAGGTCTCATAAAATGATCTCAATCATCAAATATTCTTAAGGAAAGAAACACAATACACACAAAGATATAGACGCATCGCTAGTTCATCATTTCCAAGGCATCGCTGAGGAACCTCCCCTGGACAGATCACAATTCATCAATGAATTTACAGAGCACATTCCTAAGCTTGTGACAAGAGAAGACAATTAGAATCTAGCAGGTCTGTGAATGAAGAGGAGGTTAGAGAAGTCATCAAAGAGATGCAAAATGGGAAGGCACTAGGCCTAGATGGTTTTAATGTTGACTTCTTTAAAGCATGTTGGGGAATTGTCGAGTGGGATATCTTCGATGTGGTGGAGGAATCAAGAAAAAACAGAACTGTTTTGAAGGAACTCAATACTTCTTTCATATCCTTGATTCCATAGCAGGATAATGCTTTGACACCAGACAAATTCAGACCAATAACATTATGCAATGTGGTGTACAAAATTATTTCCAAAATAATTTTGAACAAGCTTAAGCCCCTTCTTCCAATTCTTGTTTCTCATGAACAAACTAGGTATGTGGAAGGCAGGAAAATTCTCAACAACATAATTCAAGCTCATGAGGTGGTTCACTCACTTAAAAGCAATAAGCAGGCAGGTATGATTATGCAACTTGACCTAGAAAATGCTTATGATAAGCTAAGTTGGGCTTACATCAGGAGAATTCTTATAGCATATGGCTCTCACCATAACTAGGTAAGATGGGTAATGGCCCTTGTAACTTCCTCTAGTTTTTCAATCCCGGTAAATGGCTCACTATCCAAACCCTTTAACCCCACGAGAGTTCTCATACAAGGATATCCACTCTCACCCTTCCTCTTTATTCTCATTATGGAAGGGCTAGGCAAAGCTATCAAATCTTCCGAAGAAAAAGGCAAAAGCCAGGGTCTCAAATTCACAATGAATGGAAATGCCTTGACCCATCAACAATTTGTGGATGATACCATGCTACAGGGTATTCCCATGATCAAGGAAGCTCTAGCCTACAAACAAATCCTGAAAGACTTTGCAATGGCTGCTGGCACAGAGGTAAGCCTTACCAAATCAAACATTTTCTTTCTTAACACTGACATTGCTATTCAGAGAAATATATCTAGAATTATAGGCTTTCAAAGAGATATGTTACCCTCCAAATATTTGGAAGTACCGCTAACAGACAAACCTTTGAGCAAGAGAGTTTCGAAGCCTATGACTAATAAGCTACAAGACAAAATCTGGAAATGGACAAATAGGTCTTTGAATTTAGTAGGATGACTAGTGCTCACAAAAGCGGTCCTTCAAATTGTCCCCATTTTTATGTTTTCAGTCCTTCCAGCTCCTAAAGAAGTCATGCAACAATGCAGAAATATCCAAAGAGATTTTATTTGGGGCAAAAGGGAAGAGAAAAAGAAATGGGCTTTGGTGGTCTAGGAAAATATCTGTAAACCCAAGACACATGGAGGTTTGGGACTGGATGATCCTGAAATGATAAACAAATTTTTGGGTGAAAAACTTTGGTGGAGATGGCTAAAAGATTCGACTTCCACTTGGGCACAAATTTAGAAATGGAAATATGCAAATAATTGGCAAGACGAGGACCACATTAGAATTTTTGGGCTCATCAAAGGCTCCCACATTTGGAACAAAGCTTGGGATAATAAATCCATTGTGCAGAAACACAGTTTCTAGGAAATCAGAAATGGAAACCTTTCTTGGTTTTTGGAAGATAACTAGCAACATGAACCTAAACTATTAAGAGAAGAATTTGCCAATCTCAAGAACGATACTGACAACAGAGGGTTACACACAGTAAATGACTTTTGGGATCAGGAACGAGGAGAGGGGAAATGGAGAATATGGAAGAACCTGGTTTACAGTGATGACTCCCTGTTAAAGGCTCAGGCAGAAGCTTTAATGACCATCTTGGAATAGAGAAAGATTCTGACATCAGCAGATTCAGACCAGCTGAGATGGGGCAATAACAATGAAGGTAACTTTAACCTCAGAGAGGCCAAGCACATTTCCCTTGGCCTTGACTTTCCATACCTTGAAGGGTTTGGAAGGATCTATGGCAGAACCAGAGCTGGATGAAAATCAAACTGTTCACGTGGTTAGTACAACATAAAAAAATTCTAACTTGGGAAAATCTTAGGAGAAGAGGAGTATCCGGTCCTTCTAGATGCCAGCTACGTGAATTACAAGAAGAAACCATGGATCACCTTCTCAACCTCTTCCCATTCACTTCCGCCTTGTGGAACTGGGTAGCTTCAATATTCAGAAAAACAGATAGGGACTTGGGCAGCATTACAAGCACTTTGAGGAAGTGGAGGAAAAATTTCTTTGACAATGAAATAATCAACAAAGCTTGGGCCTTAGTTCCAGGCTTTCTAATCTAGGACGTTTGAAAAGAACATAATAACAAAATATTCAAGAAAAGGAAAGGTTCTCCCCAGAACATCATGGATCAGATTTTAAATTAGCTCAATGAGACAATTGGGACCCTTATTAAAAACTCCCCTAAGGACCAGCCTAAAGATAAGGATGTGTAGATACTACTACTTTTGGGTCTGCAGGGACTTGCCCCACAGGGCAAAAACATGAATGTAATTCATATAATTACTGATAAGGATTTCTAGCAACCACCCCCTCAGGGATTTTTGAAATGCAATAGAGGTGGGGCCTCAAAAGGAAACCTACGTATGGTGGGGTATGGAGGAGTTATAAGAGATGAAAAGGGTTACATAAGAACCATCTTTCATAGCCATTTGGGCAAAGCCACTAACAATATGGTAGAGCTTATGGCCCTTGAGCAATGCCTAGAAATCTTGAGGGACTCAAATCTCCATAATACCATTATTGAAGCCGATTCCGAATTGATTATTAATTCGGTCAAGAAAATTTGCTATGGCTCTACTCTTGAGAAAGTTTTGAGATAGTGGCGGCTTCTGCAAGTGTATCAATAGATTCAATCCCACCTACAGAACATGAGAACCCTTAGTTTTACACATGTGCGCCGAACAGCTAACAAAGTAGCAGGCATTTTAGCTAATCAAGGCATGCATTGTGCTAAAAGAAATAAAATTTATGATTGGATAGAGACCCCTTAAGGTAGATTGAGGCAAGAGTGTCTCAGATAGGTGAGCATAGACAGGGAGCTCTATCAAAGTAGGGGAACCTAAAAGGATGCTAACTAAAGATAATAGGGGCATTTTGATCTTTTGCGGTGAAACTATGCATGGTTATCTGGTCTTCGGGTGGGATTTTGTTCCCAGTACACTTCAACCCCAAAGTTATCAGGCGATAGTCAATTTAAAAGAGGAGTCTTTTCAGGAAAACTCAATTCTATAAAGAAACTTCAGCATTGACGGGCGATGGTTATCGTGTGCTAGCAATTAGGCAGATTGGCAGCAATCCTAGGATTTTCGCATGACAACTTGCAAGGATGTTACTAGGGCTTTGTTTGACTTCAGGTCCGGGGGCAGTGTTATCCTTCGTGCTTGTTTTGCTTCAAGGTTGGAATCAGTGGATTTCGAGCGGACTACATGCTCGAGGGTTATCCCCGCAGGCAAGACACGAAATCCTTTTACAATGGTCTTTATATCCTCATCAGGTCCGATTCAAGATTTAAAGAGTGGGCTTGTCTTCATTCCAATATGTGGTTAGTCTTTCAGATATCTTAAGGTGGATCTGATAGTCTCGGAGCTTGATGGAATCTTGAAGGGCATGTAGTTAGGTTTTTGGGTCCGTGACTTGGTTTTTGAGCCTTTGGCTCGATGCCTGAGGCTTGGTGTGGTTAGTTAACTCTATGGCCCACTTCGCCTTTGGGTTTGTTGTATTTTATGTAATTTATGTTTTCGTTGGATTGGAATAGAAGGACAGACTCTTGCTTCAACAAAAAAAAAGAGGAATTCAAATATTAACATGGTTATTAAAGGAACAATAATATATATATATTCACTATATATATCATGTTATTAAGAGGGTTATTATAGACATCGTTCTTATTAGCTGAGAGTGTTAATTGAATAATTCACTACATCAATATGATGAGATATGAGGTTTGTTTAAGAATGAATATAAGTATTTAAAATGTTTTGATTAAGGAAAATACATGCATACGTATATTTAGTGAATGGAAAATCAATAAAACAGAGGGAATAAGTAATACCAATTCATTATAATGTATATACAAAAAGGAATGTTCGTTACAATTAGATAGATATATAAAGCTTCGATAATGCATGTACCAACTAAACAATCATCCTATTATGCAAAGGAATGTTTTTAACTGAAACTTCTATTATTTTAAAAAACAAAGCATGATTTGGAGTTGTAGGGTCTTTGAGAATGTATCATAATATTGCTTCTACGTTTTTGCAGCAGTACTCATAAAACAAGGTGATGTTAAATCATTAGCTATGTAACGGTACTTCAAATTGTTGTAGTAACCAAATAGATTTACAGTGTGAGGATTGAAGAACACTTTTATTTGGTAGAATGTTGTCTTGGTTTGTCAATTCCTTTTGCTAAGTAACGAGACATTTTGAGTTTAATAGGAATAGTGTGAGTGTTGTAGTTAGTCTGGTTTGATCAAATGCTTGTAGGATCTCAATTATTCTAATAGATAGTCTTTGCATTTCAATTTTTGAGTGTCTTTTAAATTAGGACTCCAGAGCTTAGATATATTAGATAGTTTCCATTTAATTAAAATAGTTGAGAAGTGTTCATAAGTGTGAACATTTAAATTTCATAAGTAGGAATGGTTTTGTAGTCTTATCATAGTTAAAGTAATAATTTAGCTTCAAATAAGCTTTCAGTGCAGTATTTGCTTGGTTTCAGTAGAGTCAATTCAAATTTAATAGCATAAGGTAATTTAGAATTAGTTCACTTTCCAGAACAGTAACATAGATTTTGTTTCATAAGTAGTGTGACATCAATTCAATTTCGTTTAAAAATTTAGGGAATTTCATTAAGATTTCATTTTGTTTCTTCAAAACCATTATTATTAAGGAAACTTATATACTCTAACCATTAAGCTGAGTCAAAAACGTAGTATAGCTCGTGCTTACGAGTCCTAGATCGACAATTAAATATTAGAAGGATTAATTCACCAATTAAATCTCCCCACATTTTGGTGTTGTTGCGAGGGAAGTTGTAATTTCTTATTCAGGTAACTATTATTATCAAAGTTTTAGGATCTTGCACGACTATCAGAGGGCGGAGAGTGTATGGTAAGACATGAGTGAAGAGCCATGCATCCACTTTTGTGGGGTTGTTCCAAAGTCTAACTGATTACTACTTGTTCTTGAGTTTCTATTTCCTTTATCTTTATACGTAGAAGTAGAAGCAATTTGATTTCATTTCCATATTTCATGTAATTTGCAAAGTCTGTAAATCTCACAGACTTAGTAAGACACATCTACAAGAACCATAGTTAAGCCTCACAAGTAGCATAGCCCTTAGAATAGTCTCAAACACTCTGTGAGATATTTAATTTCCAAATGATTTTGTTTTTAATAGGTTAAATACTATTCTCATTTGCTCTCAAGTGTGGTGAATTTTACTTCAGTCAATATAGCTTTTAGATTCATCTTTAGATTCCAATCTTTAATGGGTTATATCATTTTGGGGTGTTGTAAGAACCCCTGTTACTAATATGTGTGTGGAGACATGGACTATAAATCAACCAAATGGACTTGAAGATGATAAATATGAAGGACTTCTCACAAGCCCTAACAGTTGTTGGGATCTTGACCTCTGCCACTAAGGAAGAGAAATTCTTGACAATATTCAATAACTTGTCCATTTCTCCACCACCATAAAAGGATTTCAAAGTCTCTTTTGATTTCCCTTACCAGTCATCTAAGGAGACGAATGAATCATGCACTATAATCAATGGAGAACATCCACTGGAACCTGAGATCGAGGAGTTCTTGACATAGTTGAATTGAGGCTTCTATGATCCATATCAAGATTAAGAGAATTCTTTGACTAAAATCACATGATAGAATATTTGTCGATGCATTTCAAACCAACCAGTGTGGTTCATCATCAAGACAAGTTGAAGGATTAGATCTAGAATGCATGTTAAATATTTAGAGTAGCACTTCCAACAACTATAATTATTGACCAGGTAACGGCTAGATTGACTACCTAATGGCTAAATTAGACGAGGGAACAGCTAGTTTGACTGGACATAGGGAAAAGGAGGCAAAATACCAATTTGTAACTTAATTTGAGGTTTTATATTAAATTAATGGTTAGTTAATTTATTAAATTACAAGTAAATTTATACAATACATATAACAACTAAGGATTAATAATATTAAAATATTTTAAATTTAAAAGAAAATTATTTTTATTATATTAATTAAGTTGAATTATTATATAAATGGTTAGTTATACTATTGCTTTTTTTATGTAATTCACGAGCTAGAAAAAGTCTATTCAGGGACATACTTGATAACTAATATATTATTAATCTAATGAAGTTAATGTGTTAGCCTTATTTTAAATAAATTCAAGGATATTATTAATAGGTTTTATACTAGATTCCTATTATTATATTAATATTATTACTATTAATTGTATAGGGAATCAATATCGAAGGGTCAAATCTATTATAGATTTAGAATTAATTTAGGGGAAAGGTGACTAATTTACATAAAATCATTAGAATATAAAATGGTTATTTAAATATCTAGAAATTTAAAAGGATAAATCAAATAAGGCAGGAGGCTAAAGAAGGAAGGAATCAAGGGGAAAAAAACCTCGAACAAGCTATAAAAGAGGGAGGAGTGGTGGGGGAGGAAACGACTAGGAGGTGAGGGCGAGAATCCAGCATCTACTGATCTTCCACCCGTCTCTCTTGACATCTCTATCAGCGGATCCAGAATGCAATCAAGAGACTACCCACCCTACGAAGAATAATCAACATGACATGGAAGAAGAGGATGAGCAACATGGGCCAAATCAAGAAATGGACCAATAATACTATGATTACATCGAACATTGGTTCTGAACAATGACTCAAGAGGGGAAATATTCTCCTCTTCTAAAACTCTTGTTGTCATATCAAGTACATTTGTGTGTTTTTCATGTTCATGTACACTTCCAAGTTTATATGTTAAATCTGAGCATGAATACCTATTTGTACTTGCTCCACACACGGCTTCATTGGAAGTACTCCTTCACTTGAAAGAGTTAATCTCCCTTTCTTCAGCAGAATAGGAAAGTTTGTATTGTAAATAAATAAATGAAAATAGTAAAGAGAAAATAAGCCCTTTTGTGAAAACCAGCTTGTCTGGTGCAACTGGGCAGGGACTTTGCTTGAAAACCGGGTAACTGGTGGGCAAAGTCCCAAATAATGTTTTAAATTTATATGATTTCTTCAAGTCATGTATATTTCAAATCATTATGTCTTCTACTCATGTTGGTTGATGTGGGATACCTTAAGGCCCACCTACAAACATTCTTTGCCCCATCAACATCAACAAATTATCTGGGACCAAGGCTAGGGTTAGATCAGGTAATTAGGAGCCTGCATGCCTTAATGGTAGGTATCCTTGTCATCTACCAAGGGAATACATCAATGTTTCTTGGTGGATGAATTATGCAGCCCATTCGACTTTGAAAATTATATTCATGGCTAGTAGAATGTACCTAGTGCCTTGATTCCCATTGACATAAAAGGTGGGATATCTTGCATTGGTTAATGACTTCCTCAATGGTTGGTAATCCAATGGTTCTTGCTTATGTTTGACATCAACACCAATTATTCACATAAGTAGGATTACACACAGTGTGTAGCAGTTGAAGACTATATGGTTTTGTGATCTCAGTATAGACTTGCAGTAGTATGGACATTTATCGCAACATTTCCTTTTCTTGTAGTAGTCATATTGTTTCAATAAAGGTTTCCATAAAGCAGAGTGATCATCATTTGCAACAGTCATCCTCCTTCTTTGTTTGGGGAAATACAATTCCTCGGGCATGGGGGGAGAAGGGGACCTTCATTTTTCAGCCTCCTTTACTATCTCCAATTCAGCCTTCTTCAGCAAATCCATATACACATCAGCAATAGTCATTCCAACTCCAAATTTCAACTGTGTTCTAGTTCATCTTCCACTTCATCTTATAACAACAAGTACATCAAAAGTAAAGGTAACCTAAGGTAAAGTTGGCTTAAGATTCCTTAATTCATTAGAGATTTAAGGAAGATTTGATGATTAACCACCATGTATTCCCTTCATCTTGCAAAATTCCTCATTCATAATAAAATGCATGCCACTCTAATTAGGTCATAATCATGAAAAGAAAAGTGTATTGGTTAATGTAAAAGAAAAGCAGTAACTATAGTGCCTTCCCCTCCTAAATTCATACATATTGTCAATTGAATGTATCCAATAGAGGATGAATTCATTGTTTCCCTTTGTAAAAGAAACATAATCCATAAGCATTGGCCTTACAAGAGTAGTGTATGCAACCACCTCACCTCATCCACTATCAGTATCACCACCTCATCTCATCCACCATTTCCATTGTCACCTATCATCTCATTCATCATTGCCTCCTACCATATCTATTTCTTATCCTCAATTTGTATCTCTCTAAAAATTAAATCTATGGTAGTCAAATAAGTATGGTGTTTCTCCACAAGAACCAACAGTCCAAATCTTCATGCAGCATTACTCCATAAGAACTAACCCTGCCCAAAGCCATGATGCCATAAGAACCTATATATGAGCAAAGTATTTTTTTGCTTGAGGACATGAAAAACCTTAGGCATGGAAGAATGGTGGGCCTTGCAAATGCCCATGTTTTCATCATGTAATATCACCATTCATACCCTAAAATCCTAGGTCTTTAACCTGTTTCATACCCTAATTCCATCAACTTGCCACCAAATCACATTTTATGTCTAGTGGTTGAATATCATTAGTTTTATGAGATTTTATATGATTAAATATGATTATGACATGATTTACTAATTATGGTTTCTCTAAGCTCATTTTCACAGGGCTCCATTGCCGAGTTTCATCACAAGCCACTAGAGTACGAAAATGACCAATTTGGGGCTTTTGACACTTTTGGCATGCTTTTGGAGAAACTGAGAGAGGTTATTTTCAAAACTAATATTGTAATACCTTTCCATAAATTCATACTATATTGCCAATAACTATAGTGCCTTCCCCTCCTAAATTCATACATATTGTCAATTGAATGTATCCAATAGAGGATGAATTCATTGTTTCCCTTTGTAAAAGAAACATAATCCATAAGCATTGGCCTTACAAGAGTAGTGTATGCAACCACCTCACCTCATCCACTATCAGTATCACCACCTCATCTCATCCACCATTTCCATTGTCACCTATCATCTCATTCATCATTGCCTCCTACCATATCTATTTCTTATCCTCAATTTGTATCTCTCTAAAAATTAAATCTATGGTAGTCAAATAAGTATGGTGTTTCTCCACAAGAACCAACAGTCCAAATCTTCATGCAGCATTACTCCATAAGAACTAACCCTGCCCAAAGCCATGATGCCATAAGAACCTATATATGAGCAAAGTATTTTTTTTCTTGAGGACATGAAAAACCTCAGGCATGGAAGAATGGTGGGCCTTGCAAATGCCCATGTTTTCATCATGTAATATCACCATTCATACCCTAAAATCCTAGGTCTTTAACCTGTTTCATACCCTAATTCCATCAACTTGCCACCAAATCACATTTTATGTCTAGTGGTTGAATATCATTAGTTTTATGAGATTTTATATGATTAAAGATGATTATGACATGATTTACTAATTACGGTTTCTCTAAGCTCATTTTCATAGGGCTCCATTGCCGAGTTTCATCACAAGCCACTAGAGTACGAAAATGACCAATTTGGGGCTTTTGACACTTTTGGCATGCTTTTGGAGAAACTGAGAGAGGTTATTTTCAAAACTAATATTGTAATACCTTTCCATAACCTAGATTTCACCCAGGTATCTCATGTGGGTCTCTAGAAGGAAATTCACAAATTTGCCCAAATCTGTAATAATTTTCAAAGTTCTAGGTTACGCTTCTATTTCTGTTGAGGTGAAGCCGAATGAAGAAAATATGACACATAGGTTTTTGTCCCAGTATAGCCAATTTACTAACCCTCAAACAATTTTCTAAAATTCCTTACGGTTTGGAAGATATGAGGAGTTCTCTAAGGCCAATCTATATAAAATAGCCAGATTTGTGCTTCAGAGTCAAATTCGGATCTGCCTATTTTTATGCCACAGTTACGGTTTGCTAAGTTCTTGTCCAAGCCTATACCAATATTGGGGTTGGTTTATGGATTGTTAGGCTAAATCGAGCAGGTTTTTCCAGCAAATCTCATCTGGAAGATCGATTTAGCCAAAGTGTTAGAATTTTCTATGTATGGTCCAGGTTGTTTTTAATCAAGTCAATGCCTATAAAGGTTGCTCTGTAATAACTAGGAGGTAGCAAATAGAGGATAGATAGATATACACATTCATATTGAGGAATGGAAGCTCTTTTGTTATAGTTCTATGAATTTTATTGAATGGAAATTATCTTGGCTCTAGTTTTGCATTGAAGGAGAAATCATGACTGTAAGAGCTGCAAATGTTTGATTAGTTATTCTCTTTGTTTTACTGTAAGTATCATACCTGGTAGTGGAAAGGGGCCCACCACCACTGGGCAATTTAATTTCATAGCTAGTAGTTTATTTGATTGCTTTAAGTTTCAGTTTGTTCCTCTGAATTGTTCTGAATAGGATTTCAATTTAGTTTCCAGCGTGGATTGATTGTGCTTAAGATATTTTGAATTCATTTTGTTTACATAACAGTGTTCATCCATTTGTGACATATCTTTTTTGGTTTTTGAGCGAACTAGTCTTCATAATATTTGATTTGGTTAGATGGTAGATGAGTATATTAAATAATTAGGTTGCATATTCTTTACAAGTTGATCTCAAACAGAAAAAGACGCATTTATTTAACTTCTCTTATGCATTCTTTGTTTTCAAAACAAATCAGCGATGAATGTAAAAACCTCTATCCACTGCTTCCTCAACCCAGCACTGTGATTGTTTACCTCCGATTTAAAGCACATTTCAAAGTCTCTACATGAGCATTCTATCTCCTGTTGCACAGTAGCGTTGCCCAATTGCAGGCACAATCCAAATCACAAGCCTGAATTGCACAATGATAATCCCAATTTCGCCATAAGAGTCTGATTGCAAATGTTTACCAGAATGAATGTTGTGTGTGAGGTTTCTACAACAATAGAATTTGATTCACAACGTGAAATATCGACTCATAAATATCATTAAATCATTAAAACTTAGTATACAAATCCCAGAAGTTTCAATCAAAATTGGTTTTTATAATGATGGAGTGCTGAGATAGTTAAATCTACTTTTGATTTTCCATTTATATCTTGTAGAGCACGTGTTAAGCCTTAGAAATCGATTTCCATAATAGAATTTAAAGGATCATTTCTTTCTTTAATGGATTGATCAGGCAGAAGGCTGTTTTTAACTCAAACTTCTGGTATTTAAAAAATAGAGCATGATTTGGAGTTGTAGGGTCTTTGAGATTGTATCATAAGATTGCTTTTGCGTGTTTGCAACAATAGTCATAAAATAGAGTGATGTTAAATCTTTAGCTAGGAAAAAGTAATTCAATTGTTGTAGTAACAAAATATATTTACAACGTGATGATTCAAGAATACTTTCATTTGGAAAAATGTGGTCTTGGTTTATCAATTCCTTTTGCTAAGCAACGAGATATTTTGAGTTTAATAGGAATAGTGTGAGTGATGTAGTTAGTCTCGTTTGATCAATCTAGGATATTAGTTGTTTTGATAGATAGTCTCTGCATTTCAATGTTTGAGTGTCTTTTAAATTAGGATTCCAGAGCTTAGATAGATTATATAGTTTCCATTTAATTAAAATAGTTGAGAAGTGTTGGTAAGTGTGAACATTTAAATTTCATAAGTATGAATGGTTTTGTAGTCTTATCATAGTTAAAGTAATAATTTAGCTCCAAATAGGCTTTGAGTATAGTATTTGCTTTGGTTTTAGTAGATTCAATTCAATTTGATAACATAAGGTAATTTAGAATTAGTTCACTTTCCAGAACAGTAACATAGATTTGGTTTCATAAGCAGTGTGACATCAATTCAATTTCCTTTATAAATTTAGGGAATTTCATTAAGATTTCATTTTGTTTCTTTAAAACCATTATTATTAAGGAAACTTATATACTCTGACCATTAAGCTGTGTCAAAACCGCAGTAAAACTCGTGTTTACGAGTGCTTGATTGACAATTAAATATTCAGAGGATTAATTCAGCAATTAAATCTGCCAACATTTTGGCGTCGTTGTCGGGGAAGAGGTAATTTCTTGTGGCGAAGTTGTAATTTCTTATTCATGTAACTATTATTATTAGATTTTCAGGATCTTGTAAGACTCTCAGAGGGTGGACAGCATACAGTAAGACATGAGTGAAGAGCCACGCATCCACTTTTGTGGGGTTGCTCCAAAGTCTGACCAATTACTGCTTGTTCTTGAGATTCTATTTCCTTTATCTTTATACATAGAAGTAGAAGCAATTTGATTTCATTTCCGTATTTCATGTAATTCACAAAGTTTGTAAAACTCACAGACTTTGTAAGACACATCTACAGGAACCATAGCTAAGCCTCACACGGAGCATAGGCCTTAGAGTAGTCTCAAGCACTCTGTGAGATATTTAATTTCCAAATCATTTTTTTTAATATATTAAATAGTATTCTGATTTTCTCTCAAGTGTGGTGAGTTTTACTTCAGCGAATATAGCTTTTAAATTCATCTTTAGATTCCAATATTTAACGTTATATCATTTTGGGGTGTTGTAAGAACCCCCATTACTAATATGTGTGTGGAGACAGGGACTATCAATCGAGCAGATGGACTTGAAGATAATAAATATGAAGGACTTCTCACAACCCCTAACAGCTTCTGGGATCTTGACCTCTACCTCTCATGAAGAGAACTTCTTGACAATATTCAAGAACTTGTCCATTTCTCCACCACCACAAAATGATTTCGAAGTCTCTTTTGATTTCCCTTACTAGTCATCTTAGGAGACAAAAGAATCATGCACTATAATCAATGGAGAACATCCACTGGAACCTAAGATTGAGGAGTTCTTGAAATCTCTATCATCAGATATGGAATGTAATCAAGAGACTACCCACCCTATGGAGAACAATCAACATGACATGGAAGAAGAGGATGAGCAGCATGGGCCAAATCAGGAAATGGACCAATAATACCATGATTACATCGAACATTGGTTTCGAACAACAACTCAAGCGAGGCAATATTCTCCTCTTCTAAAACTCTTGTTTTCATATCAAGTACATTTGTTTGTTTTTCATGCTCATGTACACTTCCAAGTTTATATGTTAAATATGAGCATATGTATTTGTACTTTCTCTGCACATGGCTTCATTGGAGGCACTCCTTCACTTGAAGGAGTTCATCTTGATTTCCTCAGCAGAATAGGAAAGTTTGTATTATAAATAAATAAATGAAAATAGTAAAGAGAAAGTAAGTCCTTTTGTGAAAACCCGCTTCTCTGGCACAACTGGGCAGGGATTTTCCTTGAAAACCAGGTAACGGGTAGGCAAAGTTCCCAATAATTTTGTAAACGTGTATGATTTCTTCAAATCATGTATATTTCAAATCATTATGTCTTGTGTCATGTTGGTTGATGTGGGATCCCTTAAGTCCCACCTATGAACAGGCTTTGTCCCATCGACATCAACAAATTATCTGGGACCAAGGCTAGGGTTAGATCAAGTACTTAGGAGCTCGGATGCCTTAATGGCAGGTATCCTTGTCATCTACCAAGGGAATACTACAATGTTTCTTGGTGGATGAATTCTGCAGTCCATTCAACTTCAAAAAATATATTCATGGCTAGTAGAACGTACCTAGTGCCTTGATTCCCATTGACATCAAAGGTGGGATATCTCGAATTGGTTAATGACTTCCTCAATGGTCGGTAATCCAATAATTATTGCTTATGTTCGACATCGACACCATTTATTCACATAAGCAAGATTTCACACAGTGTATAGTAGTTGAAGACTATATGGTTTTGTGATCTCAGTACAGACTTGCAGTAATATGGACATTTGTAGCATCATTTCCTTTTCCTGTAGCAGTCATCTTGTTTCAATAAATGTTGCCATATAGCAGCTTGATCATCATTTGTAGCAGTCAACTTTCTTCTTTGTTTGGGTACATCAACTCCCCAGGCATTGGGGGGAGAAGGGAACCTTAATTTTTCAGTCTCCTTTACTATCTCTAGTTCATCCTTCTTCAGCAGATCCATATACACATCAGCATCAGTCATTCCAACTCCAACTTTCAGTCGTGTTCCGGTTCATCTTCCACTTCATCTTACAACAACAAGTAGATCAAAAGTAAAGGTAACCTGAGGTAAAGTTGGCTTAAGATTCTTTAATTGATTAGAGATTTAAGGAAGCTCTAATGATTAATCACCATGTATTCCATTCTCCATATACCCTTCATTTTGCAAAATTACTCATTCATATTAAAATGCATGCTACTCTAATTAGGTCATAATCATGAAAAGAAAAGTATATTGGTTCATGTAAAAGAAAAGTAGTAACTATAGCGCCTTCCCCTCCTACATTCTCACATATTGTCAATTGAATGTATCCAATAGAGGATGAATTCATTTCCACCCTTTGTAAAAGAAAAAAAAATCCATAAGCATTGGCCTTACAAGAGTAGCATATGCAATGACCTCACTTCATCCACTATCACCATCACCACCTCATCTCATCCACCATTTCCATTGTCACCTATCATATCATTCATCATCGCCTCCTTCCATATCTATTGCTTATCCTCAATTTGTATCTCTCTCACAATTAAATATATGGCAGTGAAATAAGTATGGTGTTGGTCCACAAAATCCAACACTCCAAATCTTCACACAACATTACTCCACAAGCACTAACCCTGCCCAAATCCATGATGCCATAAGAACCGATATATGAGCAAAGCATTTGCTTGCATGAGGACATGAAAAAACTCAAGCATGGGGGAATGATGGGCCTCACAAATGCCCATGTTTTCTTCATGTAATATCACCATTCATACCCTAAAACCCTAGGTCTTTAAACCGTTTCGTACCCTAATTCCATCAACTTGCCGCCAAATTACATTTTATGTCTTATGGTTGACTATCATTAGTTTTTTTCGATTTTCTATGATTAAATATGATTATTACATGATTTAATAGTTACAGTTTCTCTAAGATCATTTTCACAGGGTTCCATCTCCGAGTTTCTTCACAAGCTAGTAGAGTACGGAAATGACCAATTTGGGTCTTTTGACACTTTCGGCATGCTTCCGGAGAAATCGAGAGAGGTTATTATCAAAGAGAATGTTGTAATACCTTTCCATAATATGGATTTCACCCAGGTAACTCATGTGGGTCTCTAGAATGAAATTCACAAATTTGCCCAAATCTGCAATAATTTCAAAGTCCCAAATTTTTCCTCGATTTACGTGCATCTGAAGGAAAATGTAGAAAACATGGCACATGGGTTTTTGTCCCCATATATCCAATTTATTAACCCACAAACCGTTTTATAAAATTCCTTAGAGTTTGGAAGATATACAGAGTTCTCTGAGGCCAATTTATATAAAATAACCGGATATGTGCTTAACAGTCAAATTTGAATATGCCTATTTTCATGCCACACTTATGGTTTGCTAAGTTCTTGTACAAGATTATACCAATATTGGGGTTAGTTGAGGGATTGTTAGGCTAAATAAATAGGTTGTTCTAGAAAATCTCATTTGGAAGATGGATTTAGCCAAATTGTTAGAGTTTGCTATATATGGTCCCAGTTGTTTTTAATCAATTCGATACCTATAAAGGCTGCTCTATAATAACTAGGAGGTAGCAAATAGAGGATAGATAGATATACACATTCATACTAAGGAATTGAAGCTCTTTTGTAATTGTTCTATGAATTTTATTGAATGGAAATTATCTTGGCTCTAGTTTTGAGTTGAAGGAGAAATCATGATTGTAAGAGCTACAAATGTTTGATTAGTTATTTGATTCTCTTCATTTTACTGTAAGTCTCATACCTAGTAGTGGAAAGGGCCCACCACCACTAGGCATTTTAATTTCGTAGCTGGTAGCTGATTTGATTGCTTTAAGTTTTAGTTTATTCCTCTGAATTGTTCTGAACAGGATTTCAATTTAGTTTCCAGCGTGGATTGATTGTGGTTAAGAGCTTTCAAATTCATTTTGTTTACATAACAATGTTCTGGCATTTGTGACATATCTTATTTTGGTTTCTGAGTGAACTAGTCTTCATAAGATTTTATTTGTTTAGATGGTATATGACTAGATTAATTAATTGGGTTGAAAATTCTTTACAAGTTGATCTCAAACAGAAAAAGACGCATTTATTTAAATTATCTTATGCATTCTTTGTTTTCAAAACAAATCAGCGATGAATGTAAAAAAATTTGTCCATTGTGTCCTCAACCTAGCACTATGATTCTTGACCTCCGATTTAAAGCACCTTTCAGAGTCTCTACGTGAGTGTTCTATCTCCTGCTGCACGGCAGCGTTCCCAATTCCAAGCATAATCCAAATCACAAGCCCAAATTGCACAATGATCATCCCAATTTTTCCATATGAATATGACTGCAAATGTTTACCTTAATGAATTTTCTGTGTGAGGTTTCTACAACAATATAATTTGATTCACAGCGTGAAATATCAACTCATCAATCTCATCAAATCATTAAAACTTAGTATAAAAATCCCAAAACTTGCAATCGAACTTGGTTTTTATAATGATGGAGTGTTGAGATAGTTAAATAGATTTCCAAAATAGAATTAAAAGGATCGTTTCTTTCTTTGATGGATTGATCAGGCGAAAGACTATTTTTAACTCAAACTTCTATTATTTTAAAAAACAGAGCATGATTTGGAGTTGTAGGGTCTTTGAGATTGTATCAAAAGATTACTTCTGCGTGTTTGCAACAGTAGTCCTAAAACAGAGTGATGTTAAATCTTTAGCTAAGAAACAATACTTCAAATTGTTGTAGTAACCAAATAGATTTACAGCGTGAGGATTGGAGAATACTTTCATTTGGCAAAATGTGGTCTTGGTTTATCAATTCCTTTTGCTAAGTAGCAAGATATTTTGAGTTTAATAGGAAGAGTGTGACTGTTGTAGTTAGTCTCGTTTGATCAAATTCTTGTAGGATCTCAATTTCTTTGATAGATAGTCTCTGTGTTTCAATGTTTGAGCATCTTTTAAATTAGGACTCCAGAGCTTAGATAGATTAGATAGTTTCCATTTAATTAAAATAGTTGAGAAGCATTGGTAAGTGTGAACGTATAAATTTCTTAAGTACGAATGGTTTTGTAGTCTTATCATATTCAAAGTAATAATTTAGCTTCAAATAGGTTTTGAGTACAATATTTGCTTTGGTTTGAGTAGAGTCAATTCAATTTGATATCATAATTTGATATCATAATGTAATTTAGAATTAGTTCACTTTCCAGAGCAATAACATAGATTTGGTTTCATAAGCAGTGTGACATCAATTCAATTTCCTTTATAAATTTAGGGCATTTCATTAATATTTCATTTTGTTTCTTTAAAACCATTATTATTAAGGAATATTATATACTCTGACCATTAAGCGAAGTCAAAAACGCAGTACAACTCATGTTTACGAGTCCCAGATTGACAATAAAATATTAGGAGGACCAATTCACCAATTAAATCTCTCAACAAGGCTATTTTCCTGGGTAGGCTAAGGAGGTTCATTATAAATGGTATCGGAGCAAGTTCAAACCTTGTGTCCTATGGACTCATCCAGCTCCGTAGAGTTTGTTGATGGGTTTGATTATAAAAAATTTATCAGAACAATAACCCAAAATTTTTTAAAGGGTAAAGCTTGAAATGTAGACATGATGTCTTGTCATCCAAAGAAATAAGAACCTCTTAATGAGGAATTCAAATATTAATTTCTAGGATTCTAGGAAGCTTGCAAGAAAGAAGTGCAGAGCTAGGATTTGCAGCAAAAGTACAATGTTGGGAACCATGGAGAGGCGAGACAATGGGAGTTCCACTCCCTTCTACAGTCAGGAAATATCTAATCGATTCAAGAAACCCCTAAAGGTTGAGATCAAGGTTTCAGAAGGAGTGAAACAAGGAAACAAAGGCACATAGGGGCAAGAAAATACGCATGAAGAAGTCAGTAGAGAGAAGCAAATAGAAGCAGAAAGTTAGAATGCTGAAACCAGAAAGCGGACTGGACCTTGTAAGCCTAGGGCTACCATCACACCCCAAGTGGTGTTATGTGATCCAGCGCTACAGGCGCATCAGGAACACATGGCAACTTATGTAATCATTTGTAAATTCATGAGGTTATGGCCAACAGCGAAGGATTTATAGGCATGGATAAAGAATCATTGGAAAACTAAGGGGGACATAGATCTACACCTTGGATCCAAGGGTTTCACTGTAGTTTTTACTAACATTGAGGATAAAGATAGGGTGTTTGAAGAAGGGCCCTACTTCTATACAGTTGCAGGACTCTATATGCGGCCTTGGGTAATGAATTTTGTCCCAGAGCATGAGACATTCATGTTGGTCCCGGTTTGGGTAAGGCTCTATTCCCTACCTCTGGATTATTGGTTGCCAGAATCATTAAAATGAGTAGGAAATAAGCTAGGGAATTTTGTAAAAATATTAGAGGCTACTATACGGGGAAAGTATACCTCCTTTGCCCGTATATGTGTAGAGATGGACCACTCGGGAGCTCTACCGGATGAAGTAATTTTGGAAATTTTTGATGAAGAATGGGTGCAAACAGTGGACTATGAGCATGTTCCTTTCAGATGCTGCAAATGCCATGAACTTGGACATATATTCAAAGGTTGCCCCTTAAACAAAATGGAGAGCAGAACTAAAGCTACCTCAGGGAAAGAAGCTGAAAGCTTTAACAAAGTGGCGTACAGAGGTAAAAGAGGAAGAAGGAACCCAAAGGAAATCAATGAGGAAAGGTAGCTAAATCAGAATAGATACAAGGTATTAGAAGAATAACAGGAGAAAGAGAAAGTAAACTAGGCTCTAGAGGACAACCTTGTAGAGAAGGAAAAGGATGATAGCATGGAGGAAAGAGAAAGTAAACTAGGCTCTAGAGGACAACCTTGTAGAGAAGGAAAAGGATGATAACATGGAGGATACATAGGAAAACAACCAAAAAAAGGAGGATTTGTTGAACCCCATGGAACTGGATAGGGACCAAGAGATGACCCCTAGCAAGGGGGGAACAGAGGATCATGAACTGCAAGATATTCTTGATAGGGAGCATCTAGATCTGGAAAAGTTTCTGGAGAAGGGAACCACCAAAGGAAAGGATTTGCTACCACGAGAGGAGTTCAATAGAGTGCAATAGCTATTCCTATGGAAAACCCAGGAGAAAGGTTCGGGAGTCAAAAGAAACCATGATAGTAAAAAAAAAGGGGGTGAAAATAATGAAGGCAACATCGGGACTAGCTCCTAGGAACCCAGGTAGGAAAAGTGGTAGAAAAAAGCAAAATGAGTTGCTATCAGAGTGTGGAAAAATCATGATTGACTCAGGTAAGATGAAATACCTAAATAGTTACTGATTGACAAATCTTTCTTAATGAAGCTCACAACATGGAATATCAGGGGTCTAGGAAGTAAACGGAAACAAAGGAATCTTAGCAATAGAATGAAAGAAGAAAAACGAGATATGATTTTCATCTAGGAAACTACATGTATAGTTGGAAAAATAAGAGAAATACATAGCAAATGGTTGATTAAATATGAATACCTAGAAGTTAAAGAAGATAAAATAGCAAGAGGACTTGTTACACTTTGGAACCCTCTGAAAATAGGAATCCTTGACGCTCAAGCATCCAGGAACTACTTCTCAGTGGTTATTCAACCTTTGGGGGACAAGGAAGTTTATTTGCTCACAAATGTTTATGGTCCACAGAAGCCTTAAGACAAACTCATGCTTCTTACCTCACTGGAGGATCTAAGAGACGAACATTCGGGCATCCCTTGGATATTGGGAGGGGACTTTAACATGATCAGGTCCCTGTCGGAAAAAAAGGTGGAACTAGATCACTAGGTAGAGATTCCATAGAATTTCATAATTTTATAAACAATATGAGGCTAGTAGATACAGAGACAAGTAATGGAATCTTACCTAGAATAATAAAAGGGGAGGAGAGTCTCAGGTGGCCTCAAATCTTGATAGATTTATCATCTCAGAGGAAATTATCCTTATAGGCCTTGACCTGTCAGCGATGATACTCCCTTTTGTTGGCTCAAATCACTGGCATGTTCAGCTTAAAGCATCCTTTATAGGAACTCCAAGAAACAAACATTTCAGGTTTGAAAACATTTGTCTTACCCATTCGGAATTTATCAGCAATATTGAAAAATGGTGGATAGAGGATGTGCAAGTTCAGGGCACTGAAATGTTCCTCCTGCACAAAAGATTGAAACATATCAAACTCAGGCTTAAAGACTGGAATAGAAATGAATTTGGCAACATTTTCGAAACCAAAAAAGTGGTGGAACAGAAGCTACACGAAATTAACCAGATCCTCATTATTGATGGCTTCAACAAGGGAAGAAAGGAACAAGTTGAACACCATCAACAGGAATGGGAAGAATTATGAAAGCAAGAGGAGACATTCTGGAAACAGAAATCAAGGGTACAATGGTTAAAAGAAGGAGAAAGGAACACAAGGTTTTTCCACAAATCTACCATGGACTGCAGGTCTCATAAAATGATCTCAATCATCAAATATTCTTAAGGAAAGCAACACAATACACACAAAGATATAGACGCAGCGCTAGTTCATCATTTCCAAGGCATCGTTGAGGAACCTCCCCTAGACATATCACAATTCATCAATGAATTTACAGAGCACATTCCTAAGCTTGTGACAAGAGAAGACAATTAGAATCTAGCAGGCCTCTGAATGAAGAGGAGGTTAGCGAAGTCATCAAAGAGATGCAAAATGGGAAGGCACTAGGCCTAGATGGTTTTAATGTTGACTTCTTTAAAGCATGTTGGGGAATTGTCGAGTGGGATATCTTCGATGTGGTGGAGGACTCAAGAAAAAACAGAACTGTTTTGAAGGCACTCAATACTTCTTTCATATCCTTGATTCCAAAGAAGGATAATGCTTTGACACCAGACAAATTCAGACCAATAACATTATGCAATGTGGTGTACAAAATTATTTCCAAAATAATTTTGAACAAGCTTAAGCCCCTTCTTCCAATTCTTGTTTCTCATGAACAAACTGGGTATGTGGAAGGCAGGAAAATTCTCAACAACATAATTGAAGCTCATGAGGTGGTTCACTCACTTAAAAGCAATAAGCAGGTAGGTATGATTATGCAACTTGACCTAGAAAAGGCTTATGATAAGCTATGTTGGGCTTACATCAGGAGAATTCTTATAGCATATGGCTTTCACCATAACTAGGTAAGATGGGTAATGGCCCTTGTAACTTCCTCTAGTTTTTCAATCCCGGTAAATGGCTCACCATCCAAACCGTTTAACCCCACGAGAGTTCTCATACAAGGATATCCACTCTCACCCTTCCTCTTTATTCTCATTATGGAAGGGCTAGGCAAAGCTATCAAATCTTCCGAAGAAAAAGGCAAAATCCAGGGTCTCAAACTCACAATGAATGGAAATGCCTTGACCCATCAACAATTTGTGGATGATACCATGCTACAGGGTATTCCCATGATCAAGGAAGCTCTAGCCTACAAACAAATCCTGAAAGACTTTGCAATGGCTGCTGGCACAGAGGTAAGCCTTACCAAATCAAACATTTTCTTTCTTAACACTAACATTGCTATTCAGAGAAATATATCTAGAATTCTAGGCTTTCAAAGAGATATGTTACCCTCCAAATATTTGGAAGTACCGCTAACAGGCAAACCTTTGAGCAAGAGAGTTTCGAAGCCTATGACTAATAAGCTACAAGACAAAATCTGGAAATGGACAAATAGGTCTTTGAATTTAGTAGGATGACTAGTGCTCACAAAAGCGGTCCTTCAAATTGTCCCCATTTTTATGTTTTCAGTCCTTCCAGCTTCTAAAGGAGTCATGCAACAATGCAGAAATATCCAAAGAGATTTTATTTGGGGCAAAAGGGAAGAGAAAAAGAAATGGGCTTTGGTGGTCTAGGAAAAGATCTGTAAACCCAAGACACATGGAGGTTTGGGACTGGATGATCCTGAAATGATAAAAAAAATTTTGGGGGAAAAACTTTGGTGGAGATGGCTAAAAGATTCGACTTCCACTTGGGCACAAATTTAGAAATGGAAATATGCAAATAATTGGCAAGACAAGGACCACATTAGAATTTCTGGGCTCATCAAAGGCTCCCACATTTGGAACAAAGCTTGGGATAATAAATCCATTGTGCAGAAACACAATTTCTAGGAAATCAGAAATGGAAACCTTTCTTGGTTTTTGGAAGATAACTAGCAACATGAACCTAAACTATTAAGAGAAGAATTTGCCAATCTTGAGAACGATACTGACAACAGAGGGTTACACACAGTAAATGACTTTTGGGATCAGGAATGAGGAGAGGGGAAATGGAGAATATGGAAGAACCTGGTTTACAGTGATGACTCCCCGTTAAAGGCTCAGGTAGAAGCTTTAATGACCATCTTGGAATAGAGAAAGATTCTGACATCAGCAGATTCAGACCAGCTGAGATGGGGCAATAACAATGAAGGTAACTTTAACCTCAGAGAGGCCAAGCACATTTCCCTTGGCCTTGACTATCCATACCTTGATGGGGTTTGGAAGGATCTATGGCAGAACCAGAGCTGGATGAAAATCAAACTGTTCACGTGGTTAGTACAACATAAAAAAATTCTAACTTGGGAAAATCTTAGGAGAAGAGGAGTATCCGGTCCTTCTAGATTCCAGCTACGTGAATTACAAGAAGAAACCATGGATCACCTTCTCAACCTCTTCCCATTCACTTCCGCCTTGTGGAACTGGGTAGCTTCAGTATTCAGAAAAACAGATAAGGACTTGGGCAGCATTACAAGCACTTTGAGGAAGTGGAGGAAAAATTTCTTTGACAATGAAATAATCAACAAAGCTTGGGCCTTAGTTCCAGGCTTTCTAATCTAGGACGTTTGAAAAGAACATAATAACAAAATATTCAAGAAAAGGAAAGGTTCTCCCCAGAACATCATGGATCAGATTTTAAATTAGCTCAATGAGACAATTGGGACCCTTATTAAAAACTCCCCTAAGGACCAGCCTAAAGATAAGGATGTGTAGATACTACTACTTTTGGGTCTGCAGGGACTTGCCCCACAGGGCAAAAACATGAATGTAATTCATATAATTACTGATAAGGATTTCTGGCAACCACCCCCTCAGGGATTTTTGAAATGCAATAGAGGTGGGGCCTCAAAAGGAAACCTGCGTATGGTGGGGTATGGAGGAGTTATAAGAGATGAAAAGGGTTACATAAGAACCATCTTTCATAGCCATATGGGCAAAGCCACTAACAATATGGCAGAGCTTATGGCCCTTGAGCAATGCCTAGAAATCTTGAGGGACTCAAATCTCCATAATACCATTATTGAAGCCGATTCCGAATTGATTATTAATTCGGTCAAGAAAATTTGCTATGGCTCTACTCTTGAGAAAGTTTTGAGATAGTGGCGGCTTCTGCAAGTGTATCAACAGATTCAATCCCACCTACAGAACATGAGAACCCTTAGTTTTACTCATGTGCGCCGAACAACTAACAAAGTAGTAGACATTTTAGCTAATCAAGGTATGCATTGTGCTAAAAGAAATAAAATTTATGATTGGATAGAGACCCCTTAAGGTAGATTGAGGCAAGAGTGTCTCAGATAGGTGAGCGTAGACAGGGAGCTCTATCAAAGTAGGGGAACCTAAAAGGATGCGAACTAAAGATAACAGGGGCATTTTGATCTTTTGCGGTGAAACTATGCATGGTTATCTGGTCTTCGGGTGGGATTTTGTTCCCAGTAGACTTCATCCCCAAAGTTATCAGGCGATAGTCAATTTAAAAGAGGAGTCTTTTCAGGAAAACTCAATTCTATAAAGAAACTTCAGCATTGACGGGCGATGGTTATCGTGTGCTAGCAGTTAGGCAGATTGGCAGCAATCCTAGGATTTTCGCATGACAACTTGCAAGGATGTTACTAGGGCTTTGTTTGACTTCGGTTCCGGGGACAGTGTTATCCTTCGTGCTTGTTTTGTTTCAAGGTTGGAATCAGTGGATTTCTAGCGGACTACATGCTCGAGGGTTATCCCCGCAGGAAGACACGAAATCCTTTTACAATGGTCTTTATATCCTCATCAGGTCCGATTCAAGATTTAAAGAGTGGGCTTGTCTTCATTCCAATATGTGGTTAGTCTTTCAGATATCTTAAGGCGGATCTGATAGTCTCGGAGCTTGATGGAATCTTGAAGGGCATGTAGTTAGGTTTGTGGGTCCGTGACTTGGTTTTTGAGCCTTTGGCTCGATGCCCGAGGCTTGGTGTGGTTAGTTAACTCTATGGCCCACTTCGCCTTTGGGTTTGTTGTATTTTATGTAATTTATGTTTTCGTTGCATTGGAATAGAAGGACAGACTCTTGCTTCAACAAAAAAAAAAAGAATTCAAATATTAACATGGTTATTAAAGGAACAATAATATATATATTCACTATATATATAGCATGTTATTAAGAGGGTTATTATAGACATCGTTCTTATTAGCTTAGGTTCTTATTAGCTTAGAGTCTTAATTGAATAATTCACTACATCAATATGATGAGATATGAGGTTTGTTTAAGAATGAATATAAGTATTTAAAATGTTTTGATTAAGGAAAATACATGCATAGGTATATTTAGTGAATGGAAAATCAATAAAACAGAGGGAATAAGTAATACCAATTCATTATAATGTATATACAAAAAGGAATGTTCGTTACAATTAGATTGATATATAAAGCTTCGATAATCCATGTACCAACTAAACATGCATCCCTAACCAGTACACCTATCGATCCGACATGGATCCCCAAAATCAATTGTCCACTTTAGATTATGAAGCTTCAGTGTATGAATGGTTACACCGATAAGGTAAAATATATTACACTTTTATTTTTAAGAGAAATTTGAGAATGTGAAACCTTCAGCGTTCGAATAAATCGTGTCATTAGAAAGTATGACTAGTGAAGTGTTTTAGATTGGGAATGGTATTACTTTTTCATGTGATGCATTTGGCTATCAGGACCATGTATATACACAACCAATTATTTTCATTTATTATGAGAATTCTAAGTGGAATTTAAAAACAAAAAAAACTAATTATGATGAATAAGATGTTTAACTGTAGTGGTATTGTTAAAATATACAGGATCTTAGTAAAATGCATTCGGTATCCATTAAAACCGAGAGCTACAAATTATCCACAATTTAAATAAATACATTATATATAGTCTGGGCCATTTACAAACACGAAGCTATGGTGCGTAGTATCGAAATTAGTCTCAGAAGGGTAAATTCTGATGCCATCTCACTACTAACCCCTACTGGTCACTATGTGAAACTAATTTAAGGGAGGGCGACTGAAACTTGCTTTTGCGATAGGAGCAAGAGTCCTCTAGTAGCAAGGAGTAGAAATTTTGAATTCTTTGAGGGGCCCATTTGAGTAATCAACGAAAGGGATAGGAATATGCCTTGGCTGACTAGATCATTAGTGAAATTAGAACCAGGCAATGAGGCTTCTTGAATCCTCACTGTCTATTTGAATATCCTAGCTTCGCCAGTTGCGGATGGATTCACGTCGATCATGAAGGGAAGTAGCAGCATGAGCTGTTTCTATTTCCAAAATTTGACAAGGCCATCGGCGGATTCATGAGATTGTAATCAGAGAATAGGTGGGATAGTTAATTACAGTGGCTATTAACGGATCTGTACAATCCGCTGCCTCTACTCTCCTGGATTTTTTTAGAGAGAAATTCATATATATGGCCGAAGCTCTCAGATTACAATATGGCCTAAGCCAGTCAGAATACGGCCGAAGCCAGACAGAGTAAGGCCGAAGCCAGCTGATTTTACCGCAAAGCCGTCACAATATCGCCGAAGCGAGGGGTCCTCCTCAGGGATCGAATATGGCAATGACTTGGAATCATAACTTACCTAATCAGAATGGTCACTGATAGATTATTTTGCGGTTGTTGAGTCAAACAATTGTTCTATTCCCTTTGAAGGGTGATGTAAAGCCAACCACTTCTTATTGTTCAACAGTGCGGATATTATAGAAATCATATTGCGCGAAGAGCAGCTATTGAAGCTGCACATCGAGACTCATGGGAATGAGGCTTCTGCAAGTGAAATCCAGACGACCAACAATTAACTCTTATTTTGTTCCAGGGAAAGGTCTAGATAATTAGCCGAGACATGTGATTCGCCATACAGTTCCTCCTCCCTCTGGCTCAAGCGCTGGATGTGTGGGTGTGATATTGATCTCCATTCACTCGAGTGCATTAAAAGATTTTTCGGTTCGATTTTCTGAATGGGATGCACGGTTAAAAGCAAAAATGCATGACATGTAGATAGGCCATTGGATTCCGAAAGCAAAAAAAAAAAATATCACCTTCTGGATGAAATCATCGTAAACTACCTCTCTGCTTGCTATTGAAAGTTATCCTTATTCCACCGTCCACGTATGCAAGCTATTCTCCGGTGAAAAATTATAAGGAAAGAATGACAGAAAAGGCTCATTATGTTACTTATATGGGTTTTTGATATATTTCAACCTCATCTGTGTCTTGGGAAACATCTGAGCTTGACCTTATCCATTGATCTGGAGAGGTACAAAGCCGACTTTTTGCTTATGGATATAGAAATGTATCCATGATTGCGCTGGTGAAAGCAGGAAAAAGTTTAGGGATAAGGGAAATCAGCGTATAAGCCTTGCCAAAGTAAAGGTGGTGGCTATCATATTGATTTTTTGAAAGAAAAAAAAAATCACGCCTTTCGGGTTGCTCTGAAGCAAAGTGAACGCTGATCGAATGAGTGGATAATGTATGCCTATTTCAATTCTCCGATATGCATAAATACAGGAGCAAATGCAGTCTTCAAAGAAGGGTTGGCTAGAATTTGCCAGTTGTTCTTTATGTTTGTGAAAAGGTGGTGCAGTCCAACAACTGGATGTGCTCGCAACTGCCCGAGATAAAGCAACAAGGGGTTCCAGAAAATCAAATACTCAACCTTTCTTGCAGTTACTTTTTTGTGGATTCGAAGAGTGTATGGGTAGTGTTTATCGTCTTCCGTGGCATGAAATGCATGCAATTTTATGTTTAGTCTGATTTGAACTGTTGATTGCTCAGTGGAAATTTTTTGAGCCAAGGACCAGATTGATACCCTGGTTACAGTTTTGTGTGCTTTTAAGGTACTATTTACTTGGAACCGAATCCTGCCAGAGGTTATTCAAGTATTTTTTCTAATAAATTTATTGATGGAAATTTGTGTTCATTTCAAACACACAACAAACAAATATAACAGAGAACAACGCTCTGGTTTTATCCAGGATCTTTAATCATATAAAATAATAAAAAAAAACTGTTACAGAATTTGTCTTCCTCGACACAAAGGGATTTACAACACGAACTTCAGTTCCAGAATTTGATTCCACTATCTCAGAAAGTAAAATATTCAGCACTGCTGTGCGTTGCAGAGAAGAAAGAGTTTTCTTGCTAATATTCTCCACACGTCTCTACTCTTGCATTTTTTTTTTATATATATGCTGAACAACACAAAATATCTTTACAATATGTGTTGCTTTTGCATACTTCCGTGAAAAATAAAAAATAATAAAATTTAAGATTTTCACCTACATTTACCAACCCTAGTAAATATCATTAATTACACGCCTCAAAATATCTTTTTGGAATTTAATGCATGGCTTATCACACCATCGCATCGCAACAAGAGAGAAGATGTGCCACCGCCTTTATAACCTTTAAATCATGCGATCTGAGATCTGCGATCGCATCGCAAATATCGCATCGCGAATAATACAAGCATGCAGCGAAGGGTGACGAGGGAAAGTGCGATATGCGATCTGCGATCGCATCGCAGAAAAAGTCTGCAGTTTGAAATTAACATCCCAACGCTCCCCTTTAATTTTAACTGCTGGGTTTTTTCTGCATACCCAGGCATTTCCTGAAATGATCAAAGCTTTTCTTTGCCAATGGTTTTGTCAAGATGTCAGCTAGCTGATCTTCTGTACTGCAGTGCTGCAAAACAATCTCACCATTGTTAACCAATTCACGTATGAAGTGAAATTTGGTGTCTATGTGCTTTGTCCTTTTATGAAAAACAGAATTTTTAGACAATGCTATTGCTGAGCTATTGTCACAGTAAATGGTTGTGCCCTTTCCTTGTTCATGACACAAGTCTCTGAGAACTCTTCTCAGCCATACTGCTTGGCATGTTGCTGCTGTTGCTGCCACATACTCTGCCTCTGCTGTTGACAAAGCCACAACTGGTTGCTTCTTGGAAGCCCATGAGATGGCTCCCAATCCCATATGAAACACATATCCCGATGTGCTTTTCCTATCATCAACACTTCCAGCCCAATCACTGTTAGTGTAACCTGTCAACATGAAACTTTCAGAAGAGGAGTATAAAATACCAAACCCCTTCGTTCCATTCACATACCTTAGAATCCTCTTGGCTGCCTGCCAATGAGTCTCTTTCGGTCTTTCCATAAATATGGAAATTAAACTCACAGCGTGCATAATGTCCGGCCTAGTTGCAGTCAAGTACATAAGGCTGCCAACTATGCTCTTGTATAGTTTTGGATCAAAATCCTTACTGCTGTCTTCTTTGGTCAATTTCAACCCCATTACAGTTGGAGTCACAGCTGCTTTGCTGTTCTGCATGTTAAATCTCTTCAACACTGCTTCTACATATTTATCTTGAGAAATGAAAACACCATTTTCACTTTGGTCTACTTCAATTCCAAGAAAATATCTTAAGAAGCCCAAGTCAGTCATTTCAAATTCACTTTTCATGACTGCTTTAAAATCAGCAATGAGAGAAGCATCATTGCTTGTAAAAATCAAATCATCTACATATAGAACAACGATAAGAATCTTACCGTCATTCTCCTTTATGTAGAGTGTGGGTTCACCATCACACTTATCAAACCCATTCTCAATCAGATAAGCATCTATTCTGCTGTACCATGCTCTTGGAGCTTGCTTCAACCCATAAAGAGCCTTCTTCAGTTTACAAACTTTATGCTCTTGGCCTTCAACTTCATAGCCCGGAGGTTGATCAACATAAACCTCTTCTTTTAATACTCCATTCAGGAATGCAGATTTAACATCCATCTGATAAATCTTCCATTTGTGTTGTGCCGCAATAGACAACACTGTTCTGACTGTTTCCATCCTTGCTACTGGTGCAAAGGTTTCATCATAGTCTTTGCCTTGTTGCTGCTTGTAGCCTTTCACAACAAGTCTTGCTTTGTGCCTGTCAATCTTGCCTTCAGCATTGCTTTTGGTCTTATAGACCCACTTAACTCCAATGGCATCTTTGCCTACAGGGAGGTCCACTAACTCCCATGTTTTACTCTTCTCAATTGCACCAATTTCTTCATTCATTGCTTCAATCCATTTATCTTCATTTACAGCATCTTCAAAATGAACTGGGTCATCAACATGACAATATAAAGCGAATAATGAATTCAGACCGGTATTGTTACTTACCTCTCCTTGTTCATAAATCTCATTCAGATTTCTGAATCTTGGTTTTCTTGGTGTGCTTGGAGTTCCATCTGAACTTGAGGGTATATCTGATCCCTGTGGTGTGCTTGGAGAAGCACTTCCTTGACTTCTTAAGGCTGTTCGAATTCCAGATTGTGGTGTGGTTTGTTTTACTTGCTGTGATGGAGGAGGAGCCACCAAGGAAGGATTATTTGCTGCTGTCCCTTCCTCTTCTTCTTCGTGAGACACAATTGTCTTTACATTCACTGTCTTCTCTAAGCTTCCATCCCAAGCTTCATCTTCAATGAACTGCACATCTCTGCTTACTATCAATTTCTTGGTGGATGGATTATAGAGTTTGTATGCTTTTGACTCATCACAATAGCCAATAAAGACACACTTCTCCCCCTTACTGTCAAGCTTCTTTCTTAGCTGATCCGGTACATGTGCATATGCCACACAACCGAATACTCTCATGTGAGTGACAGTTTGCTTTTGACCACTCCATGCTTCTTCTGGTATTCTGTTCATGACAGCTTTAGTTGGGCATCTATTCAAGATGTAAACTGCGCAAGTGACAGCTTCTGCCCAATACTCATGCGGCAAGTGCTTTGCCTTTAGCATACTTCTGACCATGTCAAGAATGGTCCTATTCTTTCTTTCAGCAACACCGTTTTGCTGAGGTGTATACCTCGTGGTGAACTGCTTTTGTATGCCATTCTCTCTGCAAAAACGCAGAAAGTCTTGGGAGATGTACTCTCCTCCTCTATCTGTTCTGAGCACTTTGATATAATGCCCACACTGCTTCTCAACAAGAGTTTTGAAGTGGCGGAATTTCTCAAACACTTCACTCTTCTGTTTCAACATATACACCCATGTCTTTCTGGTGTAATCATCAATGAAAGTTAAAACATATTTATTTCCGGCAAATGATGGTGTTTGCATCAGTCCACACACATCAGAATGAACAATTTCCAATGGTGCTTTTGCCCTTATACTCTTTCCTGCTGGAAAGCTTTCTTTGTGTTGCTTGCCCAAGATGCAGCCTTCACAAAGGTTGTCTGGTTTTTTGATCAATGGTAATCCTTTTACCATTCCCTTTCTGTGCAACAGATTCAGGCCTCCAAAATTGAGATGTCCAAATCTCAAATGCCACAACCAACTCACATCTTTCACTTGTTCCTGAAAGACTTCTTGTGTTACAGCTGCAATAGTTCTTCCTTCCTTCAAATCTGCCCTGAGTTTGAGAGGAAACATTCTATTGCTGGTCATCTGCACCTGTGCAATGATCTTCTTGCTTGGAGGTATGTCTCTGATAGTACACAAATCATCTTTGAAGAACACGTTGTAACCTTTGTTTATGAGCTGTCCAATGCTCAAAAGATTACATTTCAGACCAGGTACATAGTATACATCTGGCACAATCATCTGTTCTCCATTTTTTGCTCGAATACTAACTCTGCCCTTACCCTTGACAGATATCGTATCATCAGTCCCTGTTGTTACCTCAGATTTCACATTTTCATCCAGATTGGCAAACATTGCAATATTTCCAGTCATGTGATTACTACAACCTGAGTCTAAGAACCAAAAATCTTCTTGTTTGTCTTGTGCTATGTTACATGTTAACAGCACATTCTTTGGGTTCTTGTCTTCTTCATTTGCAAAATTAGTGTTCTGCCTATTATTCATGTCACTTTGCTTTTTCCTACATTCATTGGCATAGTGCCCATATTTCTTACAATAATGACATTGGACATAGGATTTGTCATACCTTTGTCCATGAGCTTGCTATTTGCTTGAACCTTCATCTTGGTTCTGATTGCAGCTCCTTCCGCTTGTGCTAGCAGGATAATTTCTGCCTCTGTTTTGGCTTCTTCCACAACCTCTGTAATTTGCTCTGCCTTGACCTCTTCTTTGGCCAAAAGACATCTGAGTTTTGAATGCTTGCTCAAATGAGGAATATGTTCCTCTACTCAGTCTATGTTCATGAGACAAAAGTGAAGCACTCAGCTCATCTACCATGAACTGCGAGAGATCTTTTGTTTCTTCTATTGCTACTACAATAGATTCAAACCTTGAGGGTAAACATCTCAAGATTTTCTCTACAATCCTTCTATCTTCAAGAATCTCACCATGAGATCTTATATGGGTTATTAAGCCAATAACCTGAGTGAAGAAGGAATCTATTGTTTTAGATTCCTTCATGATGAGATTTTCAAAGTCTTTCCTCAACATCTGCAACTTTGCAGTCTTCACCTTCTCCATGCCTTGATAGGCAGTTTTGAGAATATCCCAGGCCTCCTTGGACTTTGTTGCTGCTGCAATTCGCGGAAAAACACTTTCATGTAATGATTGGAAGAGGAAAAAGAGGGCTTTGGCATCCTTCTTCTTGTCACTCTTCAACTGGTCTCTTTTTGCTACTGTCAAAGCAGCCAGTGCTGTTGCATCTGCAGGTTCAGCATAGCCTGTTTCAACCAGCTCCCATATTCCTTGAGAAGCAAACAATGCTTTCATTGTTATGGACCAATAACTATAATTTTTCCCATTAAACTGTGGCAGTTGGGGATTTGTCAAACCAGTTCCAGCATCTGCCATCTTAACTTGTGAAAAAAAAAAGAAGAGATACTGACTGTAAAAAAAAAGAACTTTCTCTACTTGATAAGCTTCTTACAGCTCCTACAGTGAAAAAACAAACTCTGTGTTTGAATCACCGAGTGCCTAGACAGCTCTGATACCATGATGGAAATTTCTGTTCATTTCAAACACACAACAAACAAATATAACAGAGAACAACGCTCTGGTTTTATCCAGGATCTTAATCATATAAAATAATAATAAAACTGTTACAGAATTGTCTTCCTCGACACAAAGGGATTTACAACAGGAACTTCAGTTCCAGAATTTGATTCCACTATCTCAGAAAGTAAAATATTCAGCACTGCTGTGCGTTGCAGAGAAGAAAGAGTTTTCTTGCTAATATTCTCCACACGTCTCTACTCTTGCATTTTTTTTTTATATATATGCTGAACAACACAAAATATCTTTACAATACGTGTTGCTTTTGCATACTTCCGTGAAAAATAAAAAATAATAAAATTTAAGATTTTCACCTACATTTACCAACCCTAGTAAATATCATTAATTACACCCCTCAAAATATCTTTTTGGAATTTAATGCATGGCTTATCACACCATCGCATCACAACAAGAGAGAAGATGTGCCACCGCCTCTATAACCTTTAAATCATGCGATCTGCGATCGCATCGCAAATAATACAAGCATGCAACGAAGGGTCACGAGGGAAAGTGCGATATGCGATCTGCGATCGCATCGCAGAAAAAGTCTGCAGTTTGAAATTAACATTCCAACATTTATGTCTTCCTTTTCTCATTTCATCAGGGCTAAATGTGAATCTAGTTGTAGAGCCAAAATTGGGGAATGATGGAAGACAAGATGAGAATGTAGTGTAGGGTATGGTGGTCGTGCTATCTTTCGTCTAAGTCACCCCATCACACCATGTTGTTGTTGCAAGGTGTAACAGTAGCTGATAATTATTAGGAGCAGAATCGCATTGGACTGGGTGTATGCATTACCAGAGATAGTGAAGTTGACGACAAACACATGCAACAAAAACTATGCGATGATTGGACAAACACTACAACCAAGTCAAGCTCCTTAGGCCCATGAGAAGTCCTGGTCAGCACACCATTGGAAATTTCTAGAAATCATAAAAATTTTGTGCTATCAGGATTCCAATGGTAGTAGTATAGTTGTTTTATGCAATCATTCTTGGACGCCATTGTTTCTGACATCCTCTTTGACTGGGGATTTGAGAAAAATAGATTCAATGCACAATAAATCACTGCAATTTACTCCTATTCATGGGGTTATGGTTGACTCCTGGTATAAGCCCAGTAGAACTACCCGTTCATCATTTCAAAATGATAAGCAAGTAGTAATCTCCCCTGGAGCATAAGACTTAATGAGGAACATAAAATTTTGCATTTTCCCTTGCACTAATAAGGCAACAGTTATAGTTGTTGTTGTGAGATCTCTTATGGATATATGTGCTGGAATATCTGTCATGGGCGTCCACAAAAAATGGTAACAGTGTATTTAAATCATTTTCATTCGTAGGAGCTAGATATGTAATGGCCTGATTAAATGCAAAAATCTGAAACGATTTCATCTATTGGAAGTACACAAACTTAATTTACAGTCTGAAGTGTTGTCCCAATTATATGTTTAGGTAAGTTTGGGGGTTAAATAAAATTAATTTAATTATAAAGTGTGTTGACAATGTTGATCGAATTTTCGAAATTTTCTGCAAGGATTGAAATATTTTTTCAATAAGGATATATAGCTCCAACAAACAGGAAATGATTTTTTAAGTTTGAAATTATGTGAGTTATGCGAAGGTTCGGTAACAAAAGTATGCTTGACTTACAAAGTTAGTTAGTTCGATAATAGATTTTGAAATTGTGTGTGTGCACAAAAATAATGAGCAAAGGGATCGAGTTAATTAGTGGTATGTTTTGATTCAAAATGAATGTGAGTGGGGCACACTTATAAAAACAAGGGAAGCTGAAGTCCATCAAGTCTCTGCCTTGATGTAGAAGGCTTTACAATGCCTTAAACTGGAAGAATTTACAAGTTACTTTTGAGGCAGCTGGAGTTTCTTGTAGAGGAATAGTACAATGCAATTTAATTCCCTTAGAGGAACAGTTCTTCTGCATGCTTGCCAAAAATGTAGTCCCGCAGAGAGATGCTTGCGAAGAAATGTTGCCCTCGTAGACGCCATCAACCATCCGATTTTCTCGATGCTTGCAAAGAATGCAGTCCTGTGACAGATTCTTGTCAAGAAATGCAGCCCTCGCAAAAGATATGACACATAATTGACTTTAAATCTATTTGTGAGTACATCTTGGCTACTAGCCAAGTTACCAAAAACAGGAAATGGGAAATAGAAAAGAAAATGGGAACAGAATGAGAAATGGGGATAGAGGATGGATATAGGGTTTCTGAGGATACGAAGAACTTAGAACCAACCCCACACACAACAATAGTACACCGTCAAAATCCAGGGAACCATCACAAGGATGGTCACACGATGGGAGGAATGTCGAGGACTGTCCTCCAGCAGAGCCTAGAGGCCTACCTAGTTGGTTGAAGGTTACTCGCGTAGAGAGAATTGCCACAGTCTATTTTCTTATTTTGGCCCGCACAAAAAAACACAATGTTCAGAAAAAGTAAAAGCAATCAAGTAAACCAATGAACCCCAGTAATCGAAATATCTTCTCGGTTGAGATATCAACATCATTTTTCATAGTAAAACAGCTTCCAACCACTTGGATTCTGAATACAATCAAATAAGCCCAGTGCTTCTATAGATGTATACTTTAGTACCAAAGTATTTTGCCTTTTTGTGCTGGAAGTTGTGCCTAAATGACATTCCTGATCCTCTAATTTTGATTTCGGTTTCATATACTTGGCGCATAGTATGACGTTGATAAATGCTATCCTCATGAATCTGCATTGAAAATGTTGAGTAATTAGTGATAATCACTTAACTAGATTGGAATCAGAATAAAGAAAAAAACCTATTTTCTTTTCTGATTCCTTTTAAATTTTATTTCTATGCTAAAAAACATTCAGTATTATCTATATACCTTGGAAATAGCTCGTTCGTTAATTGCAGATGAACAGCTCGCAGTCATGGACATTGTAAAGATGTGGAGAACAGGCGTAGAGGGGTTCAGGTGACATTGAGGGCTGAAAGAAAGTCACGCCAATAGAGGCAACACAAGGCTGACAATTGCATTAACCCATCTAGGCTAGTTCGCCATATCCAAAACCTCTTCAGTCATCACCCAATCAGTATGGGACTAATTTTCCAACCTCGAATTCATACCAAAAGGAGAAAGCCCGCAGCCTTAAATAGAAAATTAGAATCAGTATGGTTGTACCTTCATCCAAAAAATATACGTAGATGGTAGACCGACGACTTTAGGGTACGTATAAAAATGAGTGACAAAACCAAAAAAATCTTCACGAGCGCAAATTAAGGGAATAAACAAATCCACTGATTTTACGACTCAGTACGTTTTTTTTCAATTTTTTTAATTTGTGAGAGCTACTTGTCACAAGTTTGTACACTCAATGGGGAACCGCCTGAGAAGTATATTAAATATAATATTTCTCATTTTCTTTGTAGAATTTGGTTCTCAGTCATTTTGACCCTTGGAAATTTTAATTAATTTATGCTTACACAGATTATTCTTAAAACTTCGCTTCTAAAAATGCAGATGAACCGGATGTCGTTGATGTCAGATCTCCAGGATGATGAGATTGGAACGCGGAAATAGTAAAGGGAGAGCGCACTGAGAAAGAGAGTGTGATTCATGAACAGAATATTAAATAATTTCTCCATAACCAACAAATTATATTCCAATTCTATACGCTATAACCAATATCTCGCCAGCAGGGATATAGTTTAAATATTCATGTTTCATAATAATTTTTTTATTAAGAGAAGGCCAGCAGGGTTTTTGGCCCCACCACGAGAGACAAACCAAGTGCCACAGAAACCTGTTTGAACATAACAAGAGAGGTGATTGAACATAATGCATAATGCATGATCGAAACGTGGCTGAACCGTAGGACAACGGTGACAAGTGCATGTTGGATAGCTGAGAGAAAAAACTTAGAAGCTTGGTTAGTACCTGCAGTAGCAGCGAGCATGAGCTGAGGGAATGCTGCTATTCATTCTAACTTGAATGAAGGAAGCTCGAAGGATAGCGTAGCTGGTTATTTACCCCCGACCGAACGATAAGCAAGCGGAACGGAAGTAGGGTGGCCGACAAATAAAAGAATGGATAGCGGGGCGAGCCACTAGTCCAAAGTTCTGTCTTTCAAGACTCTGCTGTGAAGATCTGGAATACCTTCTGCAAGGATAGCGTAGCTGGTCATTTTAGCTAGAAGCAGATGAATACCAAATTTTTTGTTGCTAATAGTATGATGAAGGGCTCCGTCGTTTGGCTGTAATCCTGTGAGTTGTTGGAGCAATTGAGGCCACCAGAATAAGGATTTCTTTCGATTTTCAGCCAGTTCGCTACTAGTCCAGTTTAAGGGAATTGGAATGGACCTTTCTTCGAGAAGTTTTTGAAGAATTTCATCCGGGTCTAAAAAGGGGTGTTCGATTTTGATTGGGAGGCTCACATTACTTACACTATCCATTGAATTTGAGGGAGAAGGGTGGGTTGATGAAACTGAGGACAATTTAGAACCCAAACCTGAAATAGAGAATTGCAAGAAATGGGAAGAAGGAGGAGGGTATGTAGTTCAGATTCCCGGGGAATTCCATCACATGGGGGGGACTTTCGGAGGCTTCAGATGTAGAACTCATTGCGGAGCAGCAAATTTGGGCGTATAGAGCAATTGAATAAACAGTTCATTGAAATTACTGCACGACTAGGTAACTTGTTTTTTTTTCTTTGGACATACAATCCATTGTTATATGTGAATGAAAAACTTGCATATTGTAAGCACGGATTTGGTCATCAAGTAATACCAGGAGCAGAAATACCCTCATCTTGAATGGGATAAATGTGTTGTTGTGTCAATTTCTATTTACAGAAACTAAATGACTTGTTTTTTGGGACCTGAAGGAAATGCAGAAATAGATTTGACTAACTAATAAATTATGTTCAGAAAACAACTAACAAAGGTATATATTGAAAATTTTATTCTTACTGGATAAAATGGGGCATATCATGAATGCAGGGGAGCTTGTTTTGGGACACAGAAACTATTGGAGAAAGAAAATGTCCTGGAAGGACATCAATGTTCCAGGTATTGAACTAGCAATCTCCCTTTCTATTTTCATTTTTAGAACTAGAGTAATATAAACAACAATGAAAAATTTTATGTAATTAATTATAACAAAAATATTTGCAATAGATAATTTGGATACTGTCATTACAACAAGAATATGGAATATGTGCATGGAAAGAAAAGAAAACATTGAATGAATATGTGCATTGGAAGAAAAGAAAACACAAATATTTGCATTGGATCATTTATATTCTTAACAGTGAAATGTTCAGGTGCATGTAAGACGCTGAACCTATAGAGGTTGCAGGTAAGAGGCTGAGCCTACAGAGTCTCAAAGGCTCCTAATGCAATAACAGCTGCAAACATCAAAGGCTTTTAGAAGATGTATGGGCTCATTTCATTAATGCGGCAGGATCTGATCATCTAAAATATGACGAGTTGCAACCAACTGCCTCATCTACCTCATCTATTCATGATGCCAACGAAGGAATCTGCTGGTGGAATCCTGAAATTTCAGTGCTGTCTCTGAAGGAAAACGATTCGGACGACATGATGCTCTTCGAACTTCTCAACAAAGCCGCTAAGCATGGATGGTCTACATCTCATCGATAGCAGGAGACGGTGATATCTGGAGCGTCTAGATCCACGGCTAGCACACCTGTGATCTGCAACACAAAAGCAATCATGGCACAAGGTGAAATTGCAGAAAAGTTGACTACAAAGCGTTGCAATTTTTAGTAGAGATAGTGCTTTTTATAAGCCATACTTCCTATTTCCATTGCAGTATTCATGGCACCACCATGCAACGTGTAGTTGTAGTGTTTGTGTCACCGTCTTCAAAGGTGTAGGTGGCAGTTACAAGCTGGTGGCAGTGGAAACTAGGATGAAGGTGTATAGAAAACTTTGGTTAAATTTTTTGTTGGGTGTACATATGCCTGAGATCTCAATGCAATTCGATTGTAATAGTCCTTTAATGCTAGCATTAATCTCCACTTCCCAATTAATGAAAGCAACGCAAGTCGAAAATAACATATGCTTTTGGCCTATTCTCCTCGGGAAGAGGCCAAATAAGATGATGAAACAAACTACCATATAGTTAACATACGCAACTGGTTGCATAATCCGCACACTCAGTGTATAAACCGCATGAATTAACGCTAAAAATCGTGAATCTGATTACTATAGTCCTTGGTCATTGCCAGATGGCAGGGACAAATAAGCATAGTGTAGATAAATGCCATAACAGGCGGGTGTATGATATGGTGGTATCTGTGATGATGGTGTGAACATCATCCACTCTCATAGCATAAGAATTTGTACATGCACTATAGATAATAAGGTATAATTCTCATCATGCCAAAGGTTGTGCACAAATGGTAGTTGTGCGTTGAGAGAAGACTCCTTTAATATGGTTATTCATTACTGTAATTGCATTTTAATGGAGAATGTTTGAATGAATTACATGAGATGATTATGTATTAGTAAATCTATTGATGTTCTCCACCATTCTGTTTAGTTACTACTTGCATGAAAAATGTTGTATGGTTACTTCTAACCCTTTTAAATTGTTAAATTGTTTAGCTCATATATGTAAATGTGGTGTTATCTGTAAGCATGGGAATGACTTACATGTACCAATTATACATGAGTATATTTATTTGGGATAATGATGTTTAGGAGAATGATTGTAGTTATAATGAGAGGGTATCTCTAGTATTGTGTTATAGCTCGGTAAATGTTTATGCTCACAGAATAATATTCTAAGTGTATGGTTAGTGGATTAGGTTATAGTACCATGCATGCCTTAAGACTTGTATCTAATTAAGCTAACCTAGTTAGTTATGCATGTCATAAGAATGTCATCTAATGAGGCTCGGTTAACTATTTTTGCACGTTGCTTAAACAGTAACATATTTTGACTATGCCTATAGTATTATAATCATGATACATAGCCATGTTCGTTACAATAAGCTCAAAGAAAAGTCTCATTAATGCTTGTGGGGGGGTTGTCAATGAGTTTGGTTGACTTCATGCTATGATTTCTCTCTCCCAAATTGTGAAGTATGACGAAAGATTGACCCGACGTACAAGTCCACATTCCACTTCTGTGTCATTCAATTAATAAGAATATGAATATTGTGGTATGAATAATAGTGTTTATATAATGACGAACTAAATGTAATGTGGACAACGATTAAATCTTATCGGTAACAAACAAACAAATAATTATTTTTTTACATGAAGGGAGCCTAGTAGCTAATTTCTGGGGTAGTCTCACAGGGTACATTTCAAAAATCCCCCACTCCATTACAACTTCTCCATTATTTACTCACCATAAGCCATGTATTGGCTTTGTAAT